>BMAO01021081.1:339138-545537 GCA_019973975.1 Trichonephila clavata | reverse complement strand
TTATACATGTAAATGAGTAGAATATAAGAAAAGAAATGGGCATCTGTGATCTCTATTAAAGGAAGTTGAATCTGATCAAGCAAGGGTAGAACCTGCTGAAATAATGTATATTAATCATGATGGCGAAAGTAAATTTGAGAAAAGAGACGAATTCATGAAGCATTTGAGTTGAAAATTACATTTTCAAAAGCTACCTAAAGTACTCCATCAAGAAAAATATGAAGCCACAAGTGTACCACCAGACACTTCACCCTGTAAAAAAGATACAAGCGAGAAGTTCAACATGCTATTTGTAGATCAAAGGACAATAAAACAACAATAACTTGAACAAAATATGACAGTCTTGCCTGCAAATAACATTCCCGTAATTTCAGCGAAATGTGTCTGTGATTTGTGTCATTTATTAAAGTCACGCACATTTAAAACTTCTTGGCTCAGTTTGGTTGATATTTTTGCTCACAAATTATCAAAGAAAAATTGAAAAGAGTTCTTAAAAGTAAGCAAATATATTTTCTCTTAATTAAATTATTCACTGGAATTACGATTCTTATCGTGTCCAATAAAAATACAGCAGAACTTGTTTTTGTGTGGTCCTTTTTTAATGCGATTTTTTCTGTGCAGTACATGAATTTCAAAGGCTTTGTTGCCACTGTAATATTTAATATCATTGTACGTATATACACTTCAAGACGCTCGGTTCATTTCTTTTAAACAGTCTCACTAAAATGCACGTTCAGTTGGTTTCAACGCGCCAGCAGTTCGCACTTGATTGAAGACAAAACTTGACAATGAGAGTGACATAATAGATAATTTGATAGATTATGAAGAAGGACAAGAACCAGATTCTTTGAGAGCGGATGAAATATATGCAGATCTAAAGCTTTCCAACAAATTGGAAAAGCATAATAGATACAAATTCTAAGAGGAGCTTCAATCATGCATATCTGGTTATCGTGAAATTCACAAGCAACTAACCAAATGACCTTCGTCGCAAAAATTTCTCTTAGTTTAAGGTGCCCAAAAAATAAATCAATTGAAATTGTATCTTCAAGTAACGAAATCCATTTTGAACTTATTCATTACAGGAAGATGAGCGCTTTGGATTAGGATGAGTAGCTGTGAGTAATGTATGTGCCTTTTGAAAACTTCTCCACGTATGCAATGAGAGACTAAATGTTTTAAAAATGTTTTCATGTGTAGTTTGTTTTGTTATGGAAATACTTTCTCATAAGTTTCGTTAATAATTGGCGTATTTTCTATAAGCGAGAATTTTTTTTTTATGCGGTTCCTCTCCAACGCATGAAAAAATGCTTTTGTAATAGGTTGACGAAGTTGTTTGTTATATGTAAGAATCAAGGAAATTTCTTCGAACGCTTTTTGTGCGATTTATTTTTATGCGGTCCCATCTACCACACAAAAATAGGCTTTACTGTAGTTATAAAAAAAGGATTGGGGTGACTCAGTCACCCCGCGCAACTATTAACGTCAGTAGCGAGTGCGCATCGGCTACCGGATAAACTATGAATTTGTTTTTGTTTTCTTTAATACATATGTCATAATTTCTGAATATTTTATGGCACCAATTGATTTTTTCATTTACAATAAATTTATTAATCTAGGTATTTTGAAGAAAAAGTAGTATTTTTATTTCTGGTGCAGAAATTCAAATTTTGTTCTTTTGCTCATTAATATAATCTTGTTTATTAGTTAAATTTTTTGTTAATGGAGTATTACTTAAAATATTTATATTAAATTTTGTTCACATTGTAAATTTATAACTAAGAAAAACGAAACATGTCCAAAACAAATCACAAATTTAGTACTTAAATATCTACATACGTAAAAATAGCAATCATGCAAACGTTTTTCTTGTATAGATTCACATCCCATAAAAGCTCAAAACCCGGCGCGAAAATTAATTTTTTAATTGTTTTTTCGAACGCGTTGTATAAAAAATCACATATATCTGCCATTCTTTTATATATCTTGCATGCATTTTCATTGAAAGAAGAATGTTAAAGTGTTTTTTCTGATATTCTAATTATTTTTAAGTTTAATACTATAGTAAAATTGTGCTAGTTTATAAAAATTTATGTGAGAACAATTAGAGGTTTTATATACAAGAATGACATGCTATTTAAAATGAAAAATACTGAAAAATATGCAAGTATTTAAACTCATTTAACACCGCAAAACACTTTCATAATGTTGATTACAATTAATACCTCTTAAATTTTTGCGTGTGTTAGTGTTACTGTCACCACCTCCGACGAGCGCCTACGCTTGTTCATATCGCGTAACGCATTAATAGTGTATATAGTGCATTTAGTACATTTCAAAGCAAAAGGAAATGCATAAGAAGTGTAGTTGTTAATTTTTCAAAATCAAAACAATTCAAACGGGTCAAAATATTTAACTTCTAAATATGTACGTTAGACTTTGAGGTAGTAAGTTGAAAAGATCAACGTACAGTTAATTTTTTTTAATAAAATACAATTATGCATCTGGGATAAATTGCTGTATAAATGCTGAGAAATTGAAAATTCTTTTTAATTCTTTGATTATTAACGTCTCACTTTGCAGCTGTACTGGAGCTGTTGGCTACAAATTCGTAATTTTGAACCACTGCCAAGTGACGAGAAGAGAGCCGACACTCCACTTTCCAAGCTTCCACATCAAACCAACGAGAGGGCTTCGAGCAACGACAGATTTAACATGCATCAGCTTCTCAAAACAGCAGGTCTTCCGTGGCACCAGGACTCCACACAATTATGTTCATGAACAATCTGCTATTGTAGCAGGGACATCAAATGATGCGCGTCCGAATTTTCATTATCTCTAGCGAATGAACTTGCTCGCGCTGGAGCATCAAAAATCAGCTCCGTGTGCATTTCGGAGTGTGAAATGAGAATCTGAAATTGAATTTTAGGAGTTTCGATAACTTTGCCGGATAATGCCAGCCGACCGTATTTTAGACACACTATAGCAGGGACTTGCCTTAAAAGCCTTAGATCATGTAAACTTTATCCCTGGTGTATTTCAAAACGGATAATCCGAATCTGATATTCAATCTGAGAAATAACAGTAACTTTGCCGGATAATTCAGGATGACCATCTTTTACGCAAACCGGGGCAGGAGCTCACCCTTAAGGTCTTGGTGCGGGAAAAGTGTATTCCTGGTGTAATTTGAGATGGTTTAAGCGAGTCTGAAATCGAAATATAGAAATTCCTGTATTTTTGCCAGATAACCCCGGGGAGCAGAATATTCTCGGACAGCAGTACCAGCCTATCTTGCCAACGTAAAATGAGTGAATATTAGCGTCGCACTTTTCAGCTACACGAGGGCTTTTGGCGACTGATCGATTAATTTTGAACCATGGTCAAGTGACGTGGACGACACCCGAGCTGACACCCCCTCTCCTAACTACCACACCAACGGGAGGACGTTTGAGCTCTCGACAGATTTAGCGTGAATGGCTCCCCTACACGGCGGGTTTTCTGTGGTGCTGGACTCGAACTCATGACACGCTAGCCATGATCCGATGCCTTGACCACTTGGCTACCGCGGACACTGCCGACATCGAGACGCAAAATTGTGGATGCTTGATTGTATTTCGGAACTGCCGATCCGAATATATATTTTCAATCCAATTCAATATAATCTCGTATCTACGTCAAATAATGCCAGACGAAAGTATTTTGCACGAACTGTGGAAAAGGCTTGCTTTAAAATTCTTGAGAGAAATGCTTTCCTTGTGTTTTTCTGGATGGGAAACAATAATAATGTGAAATCGGATTTTAGAAACTCCCGTAGCTTTGCCGGATTATGCCGACCGACCGTAAATGTCCCCCTTCAGAGACTAAACTTACAGGAGCAAGGGCGTCGAAAGTGAGCACCAAGTACTTCTCGGGGTGGGAATGAGAATCTGTGGATACGGATTTCAAAAGCTTCCGTAAATTTTCTGGATATTGCTGGGATGAGGTCAAATGGCTTTGAGCTTCATTCCCTGTAGCCTAAACTTCCAGGTGCAGTCGTGCGAAAATATGATTGCAATAGGAAATTGCATCTTTGGGCATTGTTGTCACTTTGTTAGATGGTGGAAAAACTGCACATTTCGTATCAGCTGCCGTTGGACATTAATAAAATACAAGATGCATTGTGTGCCATTGAAAAAAAGAGTGGATTGGCTACAGTATTGCAAATTAATTCAGTCATGATCAGGGATAAGTGTACCATGAACCATAAACATTCACTCAAAGCATTACATAGAGCTTTGCAAGATTTAAATGGCAACGAGAGAATATTCGGTGTTGCTGTTGTATTTTTGTCTGGTGATTTTCGACAGGCATTAACAGCCATTACAAGCTCTACTTTTGCTCACGAGATTAACGCCTGTTTAAAACAATCGTTTTTATGGCGAAAAGTGGAAACACTTCGACTGACCATAAACACGCGAGTACATTTGTAAGATGATCAATCTGAGCAAATATTTCCTAACCAACTACTGAATATCGGAAACTGTGGCGTAGAACTTCATCCAATACATAATGCATGAAATAACCAGACGATTTCTGTAATGTTCTTTAGGCAAAAACGAACTGATTAAGAGTGTCTTTCCAGATATAATGTATAATTATCGTGATAATTATTGCCTCTATAATCCTGTTACTTAATCAGAAAAAATGTTGATATTATGATGAAATAAACTTCCAGACACAGGGTTGTTGCCAGTTGATCCAACGTTTTTTAAACCAATCGACACTATTGTTGATGAAAACAAAACCGTAAGTTTTCCAACCGAGTTTTTGATTTCTCTAGATATATCAGGAATGTCACTACATAATCTTCGGTTGGTTCCCTGGTTATTATCTGCATAACTTAAATGCACCTAGATAATGTAACGGTGTACGTTTGATCATCAAAAGAATTACCGGAAACTTAATGAAGCAAACATTTTGACTGTAAAGTTTGAACGAAAATTTGGTTCTGCTACTACGGAATTTGTTGCCACGTATTCCACTGATACCGTCAGAATCTCTAATACCATTCAAAAGGCTTCAATTCCGATTCGTTTGGCTCTCGTGATGACCATAAATGAATCTGAAACCTAACAATATTCATTTGATACTTGGACTTAGAAAATCCATGTTTCTCGAATGGGCAACTAGATGTTACATGCTCACGTGTGCGGAAACCGTTGAATCTATTTGAGTTAGCAAAATACGGGTTACCGAAAAATATTGTGCACCGATTAGCGACTAGTCGTATAAAATTATTATTTGTTATACTTTAAAATGATAATAATCTTAAAAATTGCAAAGAATCACATATATAAAAATAAATCTTCATATGTTGTTACTTATCGACTTCGTTATTAATTCATTCATTATACTACACTGAAATAGGAGATGAATGAAATGCAAAATTAAAATAATTTGTTGTTTTATACTTTATTTCAGCCCTCCAAAATTATAAACGAAGATTAATTTGACTGCATTGAATAGCTTAGAATAATACTGAACTAACGTATTAAAACAAAGCCACAGCAACGCGTGGCCGGGTCAGCTAGTTAAGTATATTAAAAAGTTGCATTTATTTAACTAGAACTTTATTATAACTGCATTTATTGTATGTGTAATTTTGTACAATTATAACAATGTGTGTATTAGTTCATTACAAAATTTAATTTGCATAAAAAATTAGCAATATTCAGAGAATTTTTAGGCTTACTTAATTCTGGATCTACAATAACATGAATCTTTACTGGCAAAAAGGTCCTATTTTAATACGTAATTGTTATACTTTAAAGCAACATCGATTAACCCGGCCTATTTCTTGTAAAATTTTGAAAGATATCTAAGCCTTCTAGTCATCCTGTCTATACCTTAATAAATCGCTGTGTATAATATACGAGTATTATTCTACATTGACTAAATGCGATATGTAATGTTTAGTACTAGTGTGTTCTATGACAATGCATAAAAAAGAAATAATTTCTATTAAAATCATTTAATTTACACTCAAAAGATGAATATGCAACAGATAACAAGATAATATATCACTAAGTGTTATTATCTAAAGTTCAGTGCATTAAATTGATAAAACATAGATAAAATTGTTAAGTATTTACGTGCAAGGAATCGAGCAATGAAACACGACATCGAAAAAATTAAAATGCACTTGCAAGTAACTCCTGAGGACATGTAGTTCAAAATATACATCAAATGAAGAAAGCATAAATACATTATACTGAAATTGATAATTACAGTAAATTTCTGTGCCATTTATTATATATAGATTAGATAAGATTTATAGATCTCTCTTAAAACACATATCTACAAATTTGAAACATCACATTGTTTTTACAAATAAAATAAATAATTACACATTATGCACTTTTAAATTATAAAACACATAAAACTCAAAACGTATTTGTACAATCACAAAGTTGACATTTAAATACAGCTCCTACATCAATACTAAACAGATAAATCTATATTCATCTATTATAAGTAAAATTACAAACATTTAAAACAATAACTACTTTGAGTTGTTTGCATATACAAACGGTGCGAAACAAAGTTTTCCAATGAGCAATAAATTACTTGAGAACATTCATTAACCTACAATATCAGTATTAAAGTAAAAATTTGACTTGCGAGTTGATGGAAAGGCAAACATATTTTTTTATTTACACGAAGTTTCTGGGACGGGAAGATTTTTGAATGCTTGAATCTCACTTGTATGCATACAAGTTTAAAAGCAAGAACAAACATTCAAATTTTGCAGTAAAATTACTCAGATTAATAATATTTATCATTGTTTTTTGTCATTCAATTATTTTCACAAGTTTATACATTAGAATGTATTTTTCTAGTTGATGCCTTTTAACCCAACACAGAATCAATAAATGTTTGTCTTTCCAAAATAAAATTCGGTTCCTAACAGAACGCTTTAAATCATGTTCGCAACAATCTTTTCTCGGTGCATAGTGGCTAGATTAAAGCATCTTAAAGACCAGGAGAAAATTAAAGCTTATTCATTGAAATTATTTTAGATAATACATAAATTCATTGAATAATGAAAAGCATTTAGAATTACTTTTCTAATGTTTACTCTGACAATTTATGCAATAAACAAAGTGAATTACATGATTTTTACACAGTGGTTCACTTGCAAATCCAGCATAGATGCACATAAATCTACTTCCAGAACTATCTTAAATAATACTGATATCCGAATACAGTTTTGATTTACGTAATAACGTTTCAAGACAGACCTCCGTTCTATCACACAGTCATGCAAAGTTCAGGTATATGATGACAGTGATGGAAGCAACTGCAACAGAATATGGAGGGCATTTTCCAATTAGATTAAAGGTTGGGCATAGTAAAAAAGGCACTTTTGGAAGGATAACTGAAGAACTTGTCTGAAAACAGTTAATATTAAATTTTTAACTTGAATCTCAACTTTGATAAATATTTGAAGTTCAAACAGTTGCATATGGGCAAGACCAGAACAATCTCTAAAACTACTGATCTTCACATGGAACAAATTTTACAACAAGATTTCATCTACTCTTGGATGGATACATACATATTTTTGGACAAAATACACAATATTTTATTTTCGGCGAGCTCTTCAGCTGCAGGATACATTATTGAATGTCACCAATTCCAACTCTCCCGGAGCAATTCATAATGGTTCAAAGTATTTATCAGAAGACTTAAATAAAGAAAAATATCCGGTAAAATTAGTTTTCACATTCCCTCTGTATGTATTTTTGCATTTAAATTTTCATTCAAACCCAAAAGTCTTTCCCACAAAGATAAAGATAAGAAATAAAATAAATTCTTTCTGTTCTTAAATTAACTCATCAAAAAGAACCAGAGAAAGTGGAATCGGTGTTACTAAATGTAAAATACTGCATGAGGTCTCATTTTACGGATGGCTGCTTGAAGACGGGAGGATCGATGCATTCCACTCTAACTTCTTTCTTTTACAGAAGTGCGATGGACTGCTAAGAAATGGTATTACTTGATCAAACAAAACAGGGCGCAGGAAAGAGCCATACCAACAAGCTGAAAGTAGTAAAGTTTAGAAATCAGTCTTACAACTAAAAGTTAGTTTTGTTCAAATCATTCACTCAAAGTATTTTCATTCGAACAAAAATGTTTGCATGTTTGTAAAATCAATCTTCAAACTCGAAAAATATATACGTTTAATACAGAAATCTAGAGCAATAGATAAGATATGAACTGCATACGAAAAATCCGTTTTTTGCTTGTTATTTAGCAAAGGTTTAAATTTTTATTAAACATAATTTTTACGGAGGGAATTCGATCTTATAATTTAGGCTTTTTGTCATAATTTTTTTTAACATGATTGCAATAAATTTTCACTTTGAAGTAAGAAATTAAAGGAGAAATGAAAGCAAAATCAATACATAATGCTGAGATTGTATTACTCGAGCATAAATGAATAAAAATAATAGCCACAAAGGTAAAATAAAGATTAAAAAATTAAAATAAATTCTTTCCTTTCAAATGTGTATTAATGTGAACTAAATTCTTAAAAAGCTATTAAACACCTTTAGAACTCTAATTTCAATCTATAAACTGCAATTATTTAGTGAGAAAGTCGTTTTTCAAAAAGATTTAAATCGTAATCAAATTATGAATTTGATATTAGTTTCCCCAAAAGATTAAAAATTTATATTTTGAATTTAAATATTTTTATTTTTCCACGAGTTTATTATATCTGAAATTAATAAAATTATTTAACTAAAAATGTATTCTTAAATATGCACATCATTTAAATTATAATCAAGAAGCGTACTAAGTTTGTGCTAAAGAGCTTCAAACTGGTTTTTATCAAAGCATTACAAACGTACAACAGTCCAAACAAAATAAGTATTCAATTTGTATTTAAAGGTATGTTTGTAAAATATTCTCTAAACTTGAAAATTAAACAATTTAAATTATACAGCAGTGATCACAAAATCTGTTAGTAAATAGAATGTGAATATAGTTTTTCTAATAGTCTTTCAATTTCTGCTTGGCATCCAATGTATAAGTTACCATAAATAACCATGTGTTAAAAACATTGAAATGAAATTAAGTGTTGCCAAGGGGAAAAACTTGCATGATTTGGATAGTTAATCGCTTTCAAATTTTTCCTCGATTTCGTTTTGAAAGTACCCGATTAAAAAAATGTTGTAGTAAAAAGGATTAAAATAGCGTTGAGAGAGGTTTAAGAATTAAAGCCAATTGAGGCTTCTGAAAAGTTTAATGCTTTGTCTAAGACCTAATAAGACTCATCAGTTCCTATCTCTTATTTCAAATTTAAAAAAAAACATCCATTTTTTTAAAAAACTTTTTGCACCTGGTACACCCCCCCCTACTTTCCTAACCTACTGTAATATAACACGAGTTTGCAGAATATTTACTTTTGTAAAACACAGAAGTAATTTGCTCTAATTTATATTTCTTAGAACAAGGCGTTTTTTTAAATTTCTCATTTTTAAAGAAAATGATTGCAATATACGGATTTTTAAAGAGGTTTTTCTAAATACTGTCATTGGTTTCTCATAAATGTGTCCTCTAATTGAATGAATAGACGAGATTGTTTTGTATCATGCTTGAATTTTGTTGTCAGAAAATTAACATACCATTTACCTACACTGCTCAAAAAAATTAGGGGTGCACAGAGGTTTAACGAGCGAGTGAATTTTTTTACATCGCATTATTCAGCTACTTCGTAATTTTGAACCATGGTCAATTGACGAGGACGGCACCCGAGCTGGTACCCCTCTACTAACTTTCACATCACACCAACTGTAGGACATTTGAGCTTCAACAGATTTCACGTGCATCACCCCTCTACACTGCGGGCCTTCAGAGGTACTAGGCGCGAACTCATGACACGTCCGGTCACGAGTAAGTTACCATGACCACTAGGATACCACGGCCAACCGAAGTTTTACGAAATGATTCAAATATTTCTTCTGATAACATTCTAAATAAAGCATTCAAAATCTAAAGTGTAGCATAATGAAGAAAACTTCATATGCAAGTCAACGTCTATGACGTGAAAAACCAGCATAAAAGGATATAAGTGCAGAAATCGTGATTTTGTAGAGGCTGTAGTTTTTCGTTGTCTCGGTGGAGAAATTCAATATTTAGGCTGTTATGAGAAAAGATGACTGGAAAATGTTAAGCCAATGTGATCTACCAGAATCCACGTGTCTTGGCTTATTATTAGGAGACTGAAATCCGGGCAAACAGAAATTTGCGGCTTGGATAAAGTCGTCCACTGGTTAAAATAGAAAAAATAAAAGATATATCTTGTAAACAGCTCATGGAGACAGAACGGCCAATTCAACGCAGATTCAACAATAATCCTTTTGGCAACAAGATGATGGGTCTCAAGCCAAGGAATCCGGAATAGGCTTCATCCAGGAGGTCTCCATGCACGCAGGTCAATAGTGTGTATTCCGTTCACAGCAAGGCACCGAGCGGCCAAAGAAAGTATGCTGTGGAACATCTTGATTGGTCGTAAAAGAATTGGAGGCGAATGCTGTTTACAAGTCCCGATTCAGTTTTGAGTAGGGTTCGGCAACCTGTTGCGCACTAAGGCACGTCTGCCACATGTTGCACGCGGAGCAATTCTCAGTGGCACTCTACACTTCTCTGCAAGTTTGTCAATTTTTGAGAGGATGGAGGCTGAGAAATTTGTACTGGACTTTATTTAACAAACATCTTCAGAATTATGGACATTTACTTAATTGCGAAAAAATCTGAAATATATCTCAAAAGCAGTGCTTCTAAAACTGCGGGGCACGCCCCCTTAGAGGGGTGATATCCCTACAGGGAGCGAGTATATTGAAAAATCTAAAATAAAAGATTTAAAATATGTATTAATTTACTGAAAAGAAGCAGAACATAATAAAAACTAAATGCACATTTACACTGATAATATACTTGTAAATTACATACACTGATATCACATACATTGATAATACTGCACAATGTTTGTGATAATTGATTTATCAAAACTAAATTAGAAACAAGTTTAATAATTACTAGTGCCTCCCATGTGTGAGCTCGTCATACACAAAATTTAATACTTAGCTTGATAATTTGTATTTTTTAGCGTCAAATGACATTTTTATTGTATAGGGAGAGGGTGCGATGAAAATTATAATTGAAAATTGGGTCGCAAATATTGAAAGTTCTAAAAGCACTGCTCTAAAGATAAATTTACAGCTATTTTGTAAGTTATTGAGTGTCATTGCTGGAGAGATTTAATTGTTCGAAGAGAGAAAATTGCATGTACTCCGCTTTTCCCTTTTGGTTCTACATATCCAAGTAAGAAAATCTTTCCTAATACAAAAAATATTTCGAATCTGCAAAGATATCGTTTAACAACTGAATGCTCAGAATAGTGTCTAATCGTGGAAGTAACAAATTATACCCGCGATTTTGCGATATGAAAGTAGAGCGGTACAATCACTAGGTTTGCATTAAAGGTAGTTTATCTCTTTGACTATAAAAAATTAGTTTAAAAAAAACTAAACACGCTTTTATACTGAATCGAACTAAAAAGTAAAAAATAATATAAGAATTATTTTTTTTTTTACTTTTTAGTTCGATTCAGTATAAAAGCGTGTTCTTTAGTTTTTTTTAAACTATAATTTATTTTTCATTTTTTAATTCGATCTACAAAAAAAGCGTGTTTTTTTTTAGGTTTTTAAACTATTATTTATTCAATGTTGAATTTATCCTTGAGTTTGATATTTGGAGCTGGAATTACGCGGCTGCTGGGATTCTTCAATGGTTATTAATTAATGGGTCTGAAGGGTATTTATTCTCTCCATTTACGGGACCTCAGTTGAGTCCCGTATCGTTATATTTCAAAGATTTCGTCTCTATAGATACAGATCAAACTAATAATAGTGTGTTAAGAAAAAAAAAGTTCGAATTCAAAAAATTTTTTTAATGTACCATGTTTTTATAACGGACTAAAAAGTATAAAATTCCTCTTTTTGCTTTTCCCCCTTTCTTTCACATTTTCATGCATTGTCATCCACTTCTGAGCTATGGTCCAAATTTAAAGTCTCTAGCTCATTGGAAAGACACAGTTTAAAATCAATTTCAAAATTCCACCCGAAAAGACATTTTCAATCGTATTATCACCTTTTAAACGTACTTCTATAATGTTAATTCGTATCATAACTTCTAAACGTTTTGCTTTATAAAAATAAAAAAATATTTAGCAGTTAAAACATAAATAATTTTTTTTCAACATGCACGAGTCTTTTTATTTCCATTTTCATAAAAACTAGACAGTTGTTTATTATTATGGTAAGAAATTGTTATCACACACACCCCTTTCTCACATAAAGAGAGAGAACACTTTTTTTCTGCTAACCACACGTGAATTCGTTTTTGGGGTTGCACTTTAATCTTTTAGTCGCCAAATCTGGAAATGATATACGAGATTAGTCGCCTATCTGGAAATGGTTTATGCAATTAGTAGCCAAATCTAAAAATGATATACGAGATTAGTTGCCAAATCTGGATGTGGTATATGGAATTGGAGCCAAATCTGATTATCCTTATTCCTGACGATCCTGAAAGGGACAATGGAACAAAATTATGAAATTATTGTATTGTCATCGGGCCTTGACAAGTGTGCAAAATTTCGAATTAATCTGACCTTTTTAAGTGGGTGAAAATAGAGTTCCAAGATTCCGTTACATGCAAGTGAAACTAATAAAAGCGTGTTAAAAAGAGGGAAATACTTATATTTTATGTTGTCTATTTCTTATTTTAATAATTATACTTAGAAATACATAATATATGTACAATTCTTTTAAAGAAAGTTATATTTTATGCTGTTTATTTTTATCTTAAGAAATATCTGTAAATGATTCAAAATTTAGATAAAACTGCAAATCTATACTATTGACCTCTATGTTCTAAATTTGCATGAATTACCACGAGAATCGAATTCTTTCACAAATGTTCTATTGTGTAATATGTTAAATCATATTGGTAGATTGGCTTGGCTCGTTACAGCTGAAAGGTTGTCGGCCCCTAGTTTGGGTGCGACTTAAGACGCGTTTTGGTATGGTGAGAAAGGAATAACCAAATATTCGTTCAGGAAAGATCACATTACCGATAAGGTGGTTAGATGGTTATGGACTGAAATCAGGATAGGCGGATGTACTGACTTCTATATCATTCACAATAGCAAGTTGACAGCTCAGACGTATGCAGATAAGATCCTAAGACACCATGCCGTATCTTAAGCTGCAACCATTGGTGATTTTTTTTTAATGCAGGATAATACCAGACATGCAGTTCTTCTTATGGAGAATTTTCTTGAAGCTGAAATAATACAGCGTGTGGAGTAGCCAACAGGCTCTCCAGATCCTAAGCCGATCGAGCATGTTTGGGAAACTCTCAAATGACATGCTTTTGCAAGACGAAGGCATCAAGAGTGGAACAGTATTCTCTCGAGTTTCATCGATAATCTCCTCGCATCCATGCTAAACAGTGCGGCAGTCTCACCAGTTCGGGGGACCCTACACCATATCAAACATTCTATATCAGAGATCGGCAACCAATAGCACGCGTGCTCGGCACTCTTCTACAAATTTGTCAATTTTTGAATGGATTGAAATCGATAAATTTGTAATGGACCTTATTTGACAAACATCGTCAAAATTATGACATTTGCGGAATTAAGAAATCTGAAAGATAACTAAAAGGTAAATTTACAGCTATTTTGTAAATTATTGAATGTTATTGTTGGAGAGATTTAATTGTTTAAAGAGAAAAATGCATGTAACCTGCTTTCCGCTTTTGGCCCGACATATCCAAGTAAAAAAATATTTCTTCGAATGAAAAATATTTCGGTTTTGCAAAGAAATTGTTCAACAACTGAATGCTCCGAATCGTGTTGAATTGAAAGTCATTCATTATACCCTTGATTTTGCGATGTGAAAATAGAGCGGTGCACACAAGCATTCTCAATAGAATATTCATCTTTTTTTAAATTATAATGAAGGGAAATACTTATATTTTTTGTTGTCTTTCTTATTTTAATAAATATGTTTAAAATACATAATGCACGTACAATTTTAATTTTTGTTAAATTTTTTTTGAAGGAAATTATATTTTGTGCCATTTATTTTTATATTAAGAAATCTAAAATGATGCAAAATTAAAATACAAGATGGCTGAAAATAGTCTGTTTTATTGACTTTTATTCTCAAACTCTGCATGCATCCAATTATTTCAAAAATGTCCTACCGTGCGGCATGCTGAATCATATTTGTAGATTGGTTTGGCATGTCACAGCTAAAAGAATGCCAATTCCATTTCTGGATCATTTCCAGACAGTCATTTTACCGTTTACATGAAACCAAATTGTTGACCGGAAGCATCATTTTATGTTCGTTTTATCCTTCCAAAGAATTAAAAATCTGATACAATTGTTTTCAGCTTTTTTTCTGCATTGTGTTTTACCTGTATTCTCCATGGCCATCTCACAACGGTTTCTTCATTTTTTTTATCTCCCCTTATTTTTTTAGCAGTGTATATGATTATATGTATTCATTTCTTTTAAATATTAAATAGACTGCGATTAATTTAATGGATTTTAAACATAATTTTATAAGTTATGGAAGATTATGAGAATTATTCTATCCTGGTATGTAATATTTTGCCCTATGAATTAATATTTCAAGTATTAAATTTTTATGATAAATTTTTAATTATCTAATTAAATATATTAAACTTATTTAATATGTTTGATTAGATAATTAAAAAATATAGTGCTCTACTATATTTAATATTTGTATTTATAACTTAGTATGTTTCGAATAAAATATCCATTCTTTGATGATTCATAATTTCTGAAACAATTTGGTAATTCTAATAACCAGAAACATATCACACGGTTTTAGATCCATATAACATACGATAAAAAAATACTTAAAATTACTCACTAGTAAGCAGGCGATACCAACACCAATGCCACCCACAATTTTGGCATGTTTTTCCACAAAATCCTTCATCTTCTCATAACAACCCTGAAATATTTTTTTACAGATTCAGTAAAATTATACAAACATAGAATATACAGTTATTGACTCCTGATAAAACATACATATATTTATAAAATATTGCAATTAAACGAAGCAAAGCTCACTAAACGTCTGTTAATAAGTAAAAGGAATAAAAATATGAATTATATATGTATATTTATTATAAAATTTACAGAATTCTATTTTCATATTCCTAAATAATAAATATAAATTGAATGCTCAAGTTGAGATGGGACGATTGAGTGGAGAACGATTTTAAAGTTTTTTGAGCGACTAATTGGAGAATTGTCGTTAAGCGGATATCGGAATGGAGGAGCGTTCTTGAGAAGGCCTTGGCCCACCTGGGGTTGTTGCGTCAATAGAAGATAATATAGTATTGATACATTTTATATTATAATATTGAATTCTTAGTAACGGTATATATATTAGAATTACATTTAAATAAATTTTTTCTCTAATATGATTGCTACTATGGCATATTACACTGGCCTCTAAAAGTTAAAATGCAGCATATTTTTCGAAGTTAACCATTAAAATAATGACAGTAGCAATAACATTAACAGCTTATGGGAATGACAGTTAATGAATTTAAAAATAGCCACCACTTTTATTTTATATAAAACTGACGCTTTTATAGGGTGTGGGAGAAAATGTGCACAAGCCAAACTTTCGCAACTTCGTTTTATATTTTATTGCTGATCTTCAGTTTAGTTGCTAACTTCGTTAACAATATCCAAGAGAGTCTGCCAATGTTCAGGAGTAGTCGCTTATTCGAATCATTAAAGTGGCAGGTGTTTCGTTGAATGAAAATGGGGTTGTCACATGCTGACATTGCTAAATATCTCAATGTGGCTCCCAGTGTGATTCAACGACAGTGGGATCAGTTTAAATATGAAGATTCTGAGTCTAGAAGAATATTTAGCATCAACAGCGAGTCGCAACACTTGCAAGAAACTATTTTCTATCTCTTTTGCACCAAAGGAAGAGAATTACTAAGGTGCCTAAGATTTTATTGCATCAAGAGTAAGAATTACTTCTCAGTGCAATCTCCATGTCAGACAACTAGTTTCATGCGTTTTTCTGAACCGTAGACTAAGATGTGCTTTTTATGTTGGGCAAGCGAACACATTTCTTAGACTAAACAGCAATGAGCTTCTATACTATTCACAGGCGAGCTCAAATTTACGCTGAAGAGCAATTCAGGGCGTTTTCTGATCTGGAGAAAACAACTCACTTGAGATACAATTATGGAGTTGATAGAATAATGGTTTGATCAGAGGTTCCACTGACCTTTACTGACCTGTATGTGATGTATAAAGAAATTCTGGCTTGCGTAAGGTATTAGGACGAGATAATTTATCATACTGAACAATCCTTCTATGCCATTACTAATGGCAAGGAATTTATTCTGATTGATAATGCGCTACACCTCTCCGAGCTGGGCTTGTTGAGGACTATCTTTAAGAGATAGATTAAGATTTTTATCTTTAAGGAGAGAATGAAATGACTAACTCAGTCTGCAGACCTTAATCATTGTTGCTGTAAGTCCTCCACCAAGATTTTACACGAGTAAAGACGAGAGTTACTCCGCGCCAGAGCTTAGCTTCCCATTTTGGTGTGCAAGAACTAAATTTGTAGTATAGAATGTTGATGCCGTCAAAGTTAGAGGTGGTCACATTTCTTGTTAAAACCCATTTTGTTATGTTCCCGTTATTTAATAAAACTTATGTACTACTTTCTTATCATCGGGTTTCTCTGCCAATAGTACTTTTTTGTTGTAGAGACGATTTCAAACTTATGTAAAGTTATATACCGCATTCAATAAAATGCTGTTTAGTGCACATTTCCTACAAATTTTTTGTTTCTGTGTTCCTTTATTTTCAAATTAGAAGCAAAAAACAGGCTATAACAACTTCTGGAGGGCAGTGTATTTCATCTCGCTATCTTTTACAATATAAGTACTTGCTTTAATATTGTATCAATATATTTAAGTTCAGATTTTAATAAAACATTGATACCTGACATTTCAATCAGAATATTTTAATCAGATGACTTAATAAAATAAATACTGAAGTTACCTGTTTAATGTATAATTGAATATATTTGAAAATCTCTTTCTCAGAATACTACAATGTAGTCATTTTAAGATAAATAGTATTTAAATAAATAGTTGATAAGGCAGCTAACCGTTAAATATGCCAATCTTAACTAATAAAAAATTAGACTGAAAGCCAAGTTTAATAAAACTTGCTTAATTAAATCAGTTTGGATTAATTAAATCTCTTAAAGTAATCTCCTTTTAAATTTATGCTAGGATTTTATTAGTGTAAAATTCACTGAGAAAATTGAAGTGTCCTTTATGGTAAAAAAAGGTATTTGAATCGGGTAATTTTTAGTAATAGTAAAAAAACAAAAGGAAAATCTGCTTTACTAGAATGACAGTGAAATATATCATAGGGATAAAATTTTCGGATGAGCGAAGATATATTTAATAAAAGTGTCTTGTGTTAAAATAAATAGCAAAATTTATGAGACAAAAATATTGCTGTCTGGAAATAGTTCAAAGCTATTTCCAGACAAAATGCAGTTATTTTACATTTTCACCTGCTATTCGAAACTTAATTTGAACTTCTCTACCTTAAAAAATAATGATTCTATTTAATATTTTCAAAGCTATTTTACATTAAAAAAATAATTTCTAGGCATTTCAATATATTCAAAAAACTTATTTCTTCAGTGGATCAAGAATTTGAAACACACACACACAATTTGCAACAAATATTCATTCAATACTCGCACAGGATCTCCCTGTTCGTCTACAATAATTGCATATGTAAATAGTAAAATAGATGCAAATAGCTAAATTATCAGAGATTAAGTTGAAATGTTTTGCTTACTATATATCACTTGCATTATTAACAAAAATTATGAAAGCAAATTAGAAAAATTGATTTTCCCGTTTTCCCTGAGTTTCATCATTTTCGATATAAAAAGTATAATTTATCCGAATTCCTTTCGAATAGAAATATGCACACTTTCAATGTGTGAAATATTTTAATACTATTTGATCATTTTTACCAGAGTTTTCAATAGCATATACTGGATCGATAAAAGGGAATCGTTACCTCCAAATAGGCGTTATTTTCATTTGGATCTTTCTGACATCTATCTCTCAATCCATCGTCTTTGGTCTTGCAACAGGTCGCTGGTATCTTATACACCCCTCCAAAATGAGCATTCCGTTTCGACCACACTTCAAAGCCAGGATCTTTATCCATTGACATTCCACAGCACTGGAACTGAAATGTTGCAAGAAAAAATATGGGTCAGTTAATATTCTTCGATGGATTACATTTTGTAAAAATCATTTCCGACAAAAACTTTTGTCACTAAAATAGTAAATTCCGAAGTAGCACAAAATTAAGATTTATGGTGGATTGAACCAATGAGTACAAATAATGTCGCTTAAATTAGATTCGAGGGTGCAATTGTATAGATACATCATTTTATTTTAGCTATTTGTTGAAGACAAATAAAATAATGACTCCTTTTTAACTATTGTGATGCAAGAATAAATCTTACAGAATCCTTTAACTTTAGATACGAGAATAAATTTACCAAAACCATACATTAGCTCAAATACATTATGTGGTAGATCATACATTATGTTTTAAAGCATTTAACATTTCAGTTCATAGTTTTATTTGTAAAGGCACTGTATAGTGGGTTTTCAAACTAACCTCAAGAAAAAGCTATTATATAGATTGTTTGAGTGATTTGAGAATCTCTCCTTGTCACGGAACCGTGTAGAATCATAGCTCTTGTTGAGAATGTTATCGTAAAAAGTTTTGGAGTTGCAAGTGCAAAGATTGACTTTGATTATTGTTTATTAGAATTGGCTAGTTAGATTAAAACTCGTGTATTTTCATATGACTGTTACTTAGGATTGCACTAGATTTGGAACACGCTTGGTTGTGATCCAAAATCAAATATTTCGAAGGATACTATACCTCAATGTTCGATCATAAACCTTCTTAGTATTAGGGGGGGGGGGAAGAAAAGTCTTTCTTTTCTTTGTTTTTGTGTACGGAGACATTTTTTTATCTGCGTCTGTAATGCAATTAAATTGTCAACGGCAGATCTGTTGTCAAAATTCGCTTCCTCCTTCTAAAACATTAATATCATGCTTACCATCTTAAGGATTTTACATAAGTAACTAGTCAAGGAAATAGGTCGATAATTAGGATTGAGGAGGGAAATCTTTGATGCGTTTTAAAATAAGAATAATGATAGCATATATATTTCCCTGAATTTAGTAGAATGTGTTCTTTTCAAATACTATTGTGAAATTTAAAAAAAAAAAAACGATTGACATTTTTAAGGGCCCCAGAGTGTTCTTTACTTCAAAACGAACTACAGGATAAAAGTAATGCAGCAAAGGATTTTAAGTTTTTAGAAATTATATAAAAGATATGCCACAGTGTAACTAAAATAAAACTGGCAAGCTTCAAGTTAGATTTTAGTCGGCTGTTTTAAAAATTCTTTAAAATGAGTTATATCTATATTAAACATTCAAACTATATATATAACATTATCGCGCGCGCGATATTAAACATCTACATTAAACATTCAATTTTTTTTATTATGCTTAAAACCTCCCTCTTTTAAATTTTATTTAAAAAATTTTTTGCACTTCACATATATAAAGTTATATTTAAATTCTGTAAAAACAAATTAAACTTTATTAAACCAGGAAATGCATTTAGTCAATCTTCGCTCTAGAGAAGGCGTTACTTTATCCGACACCAGCAATAGTTAATTCTGTAACAAAAAATGTTTCATTATAATCAGAATTAAACAATTAAAAAAGCAGGTTGTTCTTTAGGCAAAAAATCATTTTTCTTGGAAACGATATAAATATATTTAAGTTAAAGAGTAAATTTTTAAAAAGTTAAAAATCGGTTACCAAAATTTATACATCATAATTTTACTCATTTCTTCAGATTATATGCAGAAATTATATGATAGAAACTTTTATAAATATAAAGTGATTGAGTTAATGGAACTATTTAGAGAGAACTAGATATAACTAGAACACACACTGTACAGTTATCTTTAATATGAGCTTGTATATAAATCTTCCCCTGATTGTCCTAAAAAAAGACATTTTAAAATTAATCTTGTTACTGATGCTATTAAAGAAAAATGAAAGTTTCTCACGATGCTCTGTACAGCGTCCCATGCATCCGTAACCTGAGAGTCGTTCTGATACAGTTTGATAGTCATCAACATCTCAGTGTACATCCGATCATCCACCTTTTTGAGAAACAAAACACAATAGTGTTGCTTATTATAAAATAACAAATAACACACAAATATTAAGACAAGCTTATTGGAATGAAATTAGTATATGTATAATGCAAATGTATACTAATCTATATATATAAAGGAGAAAAGCGACTCACTCACTGACTGACTAATCACGATATCTCCGGAACTATTCAACCTACAGATTTGAAATTTGGTAGACATGTTCCTTTCATAGAGTAGAGATCAGCCAAGAACGGATTTTACGAAATTCGAAACGCAAGGGGCGTTACGGGGGTTAAGGGGAGTTATAAATAATTGTTTCCATTTTTAAACTACTCGACGCACAATCTTGAAATTAGGTAAACTGATTCCTTTCATAGAGTAGAGATCCCCTACAAAATGAGTTCGGTGAAAATTGACCCCCAAGAGGCGTTGAGGGGGCTTAGGGGCCGTTATAGATAATTATTTCCATTTTTAAGCTATGAGACGCAAAGTCTTTATACTTGATAAATATATTCCTTTCATAAAGTAGATATCAGCTACAAGATAGGTTTTGGGAAAATAGTCCTAAGTGGCGTTGCGGGGGATTTAGGGGCGTGATAGATAAATATTTTTGTTTTTGAACTACTTGACCTACCAGCTTGAAAATTGGTAGGCATGTTTCTTTCCATGGAGTAAATATCCGTAACCAAATGTGTTTTGGGAAAATTGACTCCAAGGGGTGTTTAAGGGGAGATATAAATAATTATTCCAATTTTTAAACTATAAGACGTACAGTCATGAAATTTGGTAAGCGGATTCCTCTTATAAGCTACAAAATGGGTTTCGTGAAAATCGAAACCTAAGTGGCGTTGCGGGGCTTAAGGGGCGTTATAGATAATTATTTTCATTTTTAAACTACTGGTCGTATAGTCTTGAAATATGATAATCAGAAGCCTTTCATGGATTAAAGATCTATGTTTTGTGAAAATTGACCCCTAGATGGCGTTGCGGGGACTCAAGGGGAGTTATAGGTAATTTTTTTACATTTTTAATTTATTAGACGCAAAGTCTTCAAATTTGGTAAGCAGATTCCTTTCATAGAGTACAGTTACCCTACAAAATGGGTTTTGTGAAAACAGATCCCCAAGTGGCGTTGTGGGGGCTCAAGGGGCGTTAAAGGTAATTATTCCCATTTTTAAACTATTAAACGTACAGTCTTGAAATTTGGTAAGCAGATTCCTTTCGTAGAGTTGGAATTTGAAGGAAATTAACTCTTGGAACAAGCGGTTACTAGGGCGTATTGACAAAAAAAATCCTTTTTGTGAACTACAAGGACTATAATAATGGAATTTGGTTTGCATTTTTCTTTTGTTGAATTGAAATCCGCTAAGAATGGTTATTTTGGAAAACGACTCTCAGCGGGATTGCGGGGGGGGGGGGATAGTAAAAATTTCGTTTTTTTTCCCTGTTAGATTTAGACTTGAAATTTGGCTTGCATGTTCATTTTCCAGAGTAGAGATCCACCAAAAATTGGTTTTACGGGAATCCACTTGGTTATAGGGTTACGAAAGCGCAAACATTCTATACTTCAATTTTAGAAAATTTTAGAAAATACAAATTAGAGTAAGTTCTGAACTTTCTTTTTTTTATCAAGAGACGACAAGTATATTTTTTAATACAATCGAATTCTTAATGCACGACTTAGATATCAACAATTTATATCTATATATATAAAGGAGAAAAGTGACTCACTCACTGACTGACTAATCACGATATCTCCGGAACTATTCAACTTACAGACTTGAAATTTGGTAGACATGTTCCTTTCATGGAGTAGAGATCCGCTAAGAAGGGATTTTTTTTGAGAAATTCGAACCACAAAGGACGTTACGGGGGGTTGAGGGGCTTTATAAGTAATTGTTTCCATTTTTAAACTACTCAACGTACAATCTTGAAATTGGGTAAGCAGATTCCTTTCATAGAGTAGAGATGCGCTACAAAATGAGTTTGGTGAAAATCAACCTCCAAGCGACATTGCGGGGGCTTAGGGGGTGTTATAGATAATTATTTGCATTTTTAAAGTATTAGACGCACAGTCTTTAAATTTGATAAATAGATTCCTTTCATAGAGTAGAGATCAGATACAAGATGGTTTTTGGGAAAATAACCCCCAAGTGGCGTTGCGGGGGGGGGAAGTTAAGGGGCGTAATAGATAAATATTTTCGTTTTTAAACTACTTGACCAACCTGCTTGAAAATTGATAGACATGTTTCTTTCATGGAGTAAATATCCACTACATGGGTTTTGGGGAAAATGACCCCCAAGGGGTGTTGCGGGGGGGTTAAGGGGAGATATAAATAATTATTCCGATTTTTAAACTATTAGATGCACAGCCTTGAAATTTGGTAAGCAGATTCCTCTCATAGAATAGAGATACCCACGAATTGAGTTTCGTGAAAATAGACGCCCAAGTGGCGTCGAGTATATTTTTCAAAACAATCGAATTCTTAATGGCAGGACTTAAATATCAATAATTTATTCATATATATAACCAGCAAAAATTTATAAAACATCAGGAAATACCCTGCGAAGTGGAGGGGGGTGGGGTAACAGCTAGTATATATATATTAGTTAAATGTTTATGAAACATTTATTCAAAATTTTATGCCTTTAATTTTACATAGCACAAAATGAACTATAAATGTTTTAAATAAGTACATTATTTTTTCTCAAAAGGTTTCTACATACTTTAATGTATTTTTACATTCATGGGCAGTATACTTCAGTAAAAAAAGAACATTTCGGCAAATATTCAATATCTGCTACGTGTAGTGGCGTAACATACACCCCCGATGCGCGGTTGAGCCCAGGGTTTTAGGGGGCCCCAAGCCCAACTCGCGCCAAGTATCCTTTATAAGATCTGGCTTGGAGCCCCAAACCTGCCTTTATAGGCGAGCCCTAATTCTTTCCGTTACGCCACTGGCTGCGTGTTTATTTTATCACTGATAATTTTTTTTCAGCTTATATTTGATTTGCTTTATATTAAGAAATTCGCATATCCCCCCCTCCCCATTTTCTATTTTGAATATTCATTCTTCCATATTTTATAAGCAAAACCAATTTTTCACCCCAAGTGTGAACTGTTTCTTTTTTACTACTAAATACTTTCAATGCAAAGGAAAGAAAATGATAAATGAATTTTTTTAAAAATCTAACTTTCCACGTCTGTAGTTTCCCAGATTCACCATAGTTGAAAAAGATAATTTATTGAATACAGTCATATCTAATATTACAAAATAACTTCTATAAGATTGAGACTCTTCCAGTTTCTTCCTGATGACAAACATCATTGTTGGTAATAACTAAAAGCGAGTAATTTTATTTGTTAATCGTAATCTTTACATACTTTAAAAATACTAGAGAAATTTTTATCGGTTACTGCTATTCATAATCTGTTCCCAGTTTTTTGCTTTTCAATCTCAGCGATATTTGATATAACAGAAAATAAACTAATTGCGATGTTTTTATGTATTTTAGAGCTTGAAAGCCAAACTTTTAAATATTAAGGAAATAATTAATCTTTTATTTATAAAGTTATACTTCTATAATCTTTTTAAAGCGCACCTTTTTTTCATGGTTTTAAAGGTTAATATGAATCTGAAATATATTATGTTAAATAATTATTTTAATTCTTTAATTAAAGTTTAATCAAGATTAATTGGAAAAAATAAATTATCAATTCTTAACTTTATTGAACTTCTCCAATGAAGCATAAGCTAAATGTTTAAATTACATGTCAATTAAAAAAATTTGCAAACATGTTTTAAAATATGTTTTCAATTAATATTTGCATGCAACTGCTTGCTACTTATTTCTAAATCTTTCTTTAGGAATCAAAGCCACTTTGAATAAATTTCGGCTCACGGACGAACACAACCTTTCATTTGATACAACTTTAATCCAGTTTTGTTTAAGTTTGTTATTAACAAAACCTATTCCAAATTTTCATTACAAAGAAAGTTTGTTAAAAATTAACCCTCAATAAAGTTACCAAGAACTCATAAGGTTTCCCAAACTTGAATTGATCTCAGTGATATTCACTAGTGATTTAATGAATTCTCACTTTAAGGGAACCTATTATAGAAGGAGCAATACAGATAGGTTACCTACAATTTAACCAAGAAATTAAAACTTAAATAAAAAAAAATAATATGAACATATATATTTTTAATTTTCATTCGTTGGGTACAAATATAAATGCAGGAAGCATTTTAAAGAAACAGATACTATATTACACACAGTTTCAAGAAAAGACAAGTTATTAGTTACAACATAAAGTTCCCTTTTTAGTATAATATTTTATTTTTTAAATAAAATTAAAAATTCGTTCAAAAGGAGATTCAAACAGTTAAGCATTAATAACATTTTTCGAACATATATAATAGCTCTACAGATGTCATAACTGAAGGTTTGACATAAAACTTGCGAATTGAATTATAATTAGTTTTACTTACCATAAACTTTATACTTCATGGATGAGCATTTACGATAAAGTGTTGGGCACATTAGTTTTCTCTACATATTTTTTTATTTTCTTTGCGAAAAAGATATATATTTTGTTACTTTTTTGTTCTTTTCTTCTTACACAATGAAATAATAAAGTTTTTATTTTATATAATTTTAAAGAAAAAGATTATAATTGCTAAATTTTATGCTGTATATTTATTTTCCTTGGTTTATAACTCTGATATTTAAGGTAGGCTCTATTTACATTTAGATGAATAATCTATTTTCATACTTTACTAAAAAACCAGATTAACCGGATTTACACCTTATGAAAAACCGAAAACCACATTTTGAAAATTTATTGGGTTTTTGCAAGTTCTCTGATATACTCATAATTTATATCACTCATACGCAAAATTTTTCCTAAGTATTTTAAAATTTAACTTACTTCACTCCTGAAGACGTATCCTAAAATTCCTCCGACCAACATTGTGATGAAGATCATGAAAAGAATGATGAAAAACTGCCAAAAAATAATATTACGTTAGAATTCTGGATAGTATGAAATGATTGCTACGTAAGATGGAAGTAAACATAGAACACAATTGTAAAAATGAAAAAAGAGGCTCATTTTAAGGCAGATCCAACTTAGTATATTGATTCTAACAAAAATTAAAGTTGTATAACTTTGATAATACACGGAAAATTAATGTTCTAAAATACAGGAAATAAACAATATTCATATTTTCTGGCTTAGACTTTAAGCGACTTTATTTTTCCTTACTGTAACAAATGCTTAAAATAATTAAAATTGATGCAGAAACTTAGGCTTTAGGCAAGACATTTATAAAAAAAATTTAGGGGGAAAAAATCCTCAGTAAAAATATTTCAAAATTCTCTAAGTATGTTTTGTATCTTTAAAGATGCTATATTAAGAACAAACATTTTTGCCTGGAATACAATGATTGCAAATTTTTGCATAAATTAGTTTACTGAAAATTATACATTGATATATATGTACGCAATCAGTACAAGGCGATTTGTAAAGTAGTATACAGCTTCCATGCATATTAAATTTTTTAAGAAATGCAATGTATTATATGTTACGTGTAATATAGAACTGCATGGGATTATTTTAAATGACAGTGACAGACAGAGGCGGATTAAGGTAGTTGGAGGCCCCTGGCGGTAAAAGGTTTGAGGCCCATGGGCTCAAGAGTCGAAAAACTAAAATAGTGAAAAGAGCCGCTTAGCCGCTTACTTTAAATTCTCAAAATAAAATGTATTGCTAATAATAAAACTCACCGGTTAAAGAAAAATCTTAACTGTATATAAAAAAAATAAAACCTTACTAAAGAGTTTATAGATTCACTATACAAATTGATTTCTCTTTGGCAAATTCATCAATTATTTTTGCCATATCTATTTTGTCCAAAACATTTTGTTCTGTATATAATATGGCCATGTTGTTCAATTTGTCTTTTCTCCCATAGTATTTCTTAAATTATTTTAACACGTTTTAATACTGAAAAAGATCTTTCGCCTGATTGCATTCGATAACAGTATAGTTAAAAATATTTTCAAAAGTATTTCTACATTAGGATTTCTCGTGCAACTCGATAATTTTCTAGGGGTGGTTTTCATTACATCTTTTTTTTTCTTTATCCACAATTCATATAGTCAAAATTAAATGATTCAATATCGTCTTGTAGATTTCCTTTAATTTTCGTGTAGCTTTCTTTTTAATACACTGGGCTTTCACCAACAGTTATGGTCGGAAGTGTGCAATTTTCTTTGATTGATGGATCACTCTCGAGGTTAATTCACACACCCTGAACGCAAACTAGTAAGCCAGTCTGGCGATACAAACTGTTGCACTGTGATTTATAAACATCATTCAAGGGGTGTTTTCCAACTGGATATCGTACTCCCTCATCCCTGTTGTAATCCAACAGGCTCTATAGAGTGACTACGTGTTGAATTGGTTTACTAGATCACCAAATCTTTTTCCAATCGAGCAGGAATGGGACATCATTGAACGCAATGTCAGCTTCATCCACAACCAGAATTAAACAACCTTATAATGACCGACCAAGAACAACAAATTTCACATTTGAAATGGCTCTACTCTCGCTTGCATGAAAATGTGATCTTGAAACTTTAATCAATTTAATATGCTACCTATACATTTGTATAGGTAGCCTATTACCGATTTGTATTGCCGAAGTTTTATTAGTCGACAATTTTTTTTTTACTTGGAGTTCGGATTTTTTTTCGATCATTATAAAATGTACAAGAGTATTCAAGCACGCCTGTAAACTGAAAATGAACTTGTTTGATTTAAATAGCATTCATTTGCTTGAAATAAAATTTGGGCAAAAAAAAAATGCATGTGAAAAGTATGTACAAATTGCAACAATACAGATATACAAGAAAAAGATGGCTAGGGCTGCTACACGACTCAAAAACGAGGAAATATTGGTTCAAGATCTTTTTTTTTTTTTGCACGTTGAACTTATAAGTGGAATCCATCAAGCTGGGGGCCTCTGGCGGCCGCCAGGTCCACCACCCGCTTAATCCGCCTCTGGTGACAGATGCTCTACGTGTGAAAAAGTGCCGATTTAAACTCATTTCGGGCCCTGGGCGTAGAAGATTCACAGGCCCCCTCTTGCACTGGCGGATCGAAATTTATAACCAGAAAATCTGGTTAAGTTTAGCTTATCCGAGCCCTTTTGGGGCCCAAGTGCCCAATGGATAAACCGGGCCCCCTTAGGCACACGACACATTTCGAGCAGGGATCCATTCCATTTCCACACAAACACGTGTCAATTTATCTGAATCAAGTCCATCGATAGCGGCTGTGATACGCTGTTTCCGCTCTAGATCAACAAGGGGAGGGGCGAATACCTTGCCCGCTACGTACCCCCCCCCCAGAGGAAGATAACTCAAGTCAGGACTTCTAGGTGGACATTGGGTATCTGGCATGTTGTAGTCCATGGTTTGTCCAATTCATCAGTGAGATATTCCTTGAGGTAATTTTGCACGTAGGTCGACCAGTGGGGCAGTACACCACCCAATTGGAGAATGAAGTTGTCAATGTCGTTCCTGCAACTATGGCATCTACCAGAGTTGACAGTTTTTAAAAAAAAAATGGCTTCCATAACAATTTGCTCATGAAAAAACTAGCTGAACACTTCCTTTCTGGACCACTGCACAGAGCACATTTACTTTAGGGGATATTCGTACGTGTTGCATTGTGGGTTTGGGATTCTGTTTCCCCAAACGAACATTATGATTGTTTACCTTCCCATTGACATGAAATGTTGCTTTATCGTTGAAAACTGAGCGATCGGCAAAAACGTCATTTTCAAAACGAAGCTGCATATCGGCACAAAATTCAAAGCGCTTTTGTTTGTCAAAATCAATCAGATTTTGCAAAACCTGCACTTTGAATGGAATGATTTTCAGCCTTTTCCCTCAAAATTTTCCAGACTGTAGGCTGAAAAATCTGTACCTCACGAGTCGCCTGCGTTGATTTTCCCGGGCTTCGTTCAATAGCGGTGTAAACTTTTATCAGCGACTTCTTACGATATAGTGTGCCATCTAGGTTTTTTACTTTAGCACAAATATCACGTAGTCAAATTTTTCGCGCCATTGATATTTTTTAGTGGTGTTTTTTTGCGAATTGTGACCAAAATTGATGTTGCACAGCAGTTGCGGATTCCGTTTTGCTAAATTCAAATCCTTCATTTCAACTGACTAGTAGCATGACCAGAGCGCTATTGCCCAAGTCACTTTCACCGGGTGCGAGATACAAACTTTAAGCGTATATCTACCTTACATTTCGCTGAGGTGGTGTGTGTCTGACTGTTACTGGATCTGGAAAATGTATACTTTATGAATCACCCTGTATATTGATCTTTAATAGTATATTTAGATCAATTTAATAGTATAGTTAAGGGTTCTGTAATTAACCCTCTCGCTGCGCCTTCCGCGATTTCTCCGGGTATGCATTTCTTCTGACTATTTAGCTGTGCAACCTGTGCCTCTTCTGTTTATGTTTTCATGCTCAGATTTTTATGATCTATATTTTAAAATAAAAATTCTTTAACTTTTTTCTATTTTTTAACTTTAAAATGTAGATTTAATATGTAGATTTGAAATACGTTATAAAATAACTACGCAGCGAGAGAGTTAAAAGGCAGGATGGATATGAATTATATCATCCAGGGCTTAAAACGTTTAAACAACTTTTACTGCGCGTACACATCCCCCCTCCCGGTTTATTAAGACCATTGGAAAGAAACCCAATAGTTAAGGTATCAATTGAACTTCGGGGTTGAATTTTTGAAATAAGTTCTACCTTCAAAAGAAATTTTATGACTTTAAGAGGCTTTAAAATTTGAATACCCCGAACTATTTTGTTAAATTACATTTTCTCTCTAGACATCTTATAACATAAGTAAGAATTTGACCCTTTCCAGAAAATATGAAAACGCAAAAGAAAATATTTTGTAACCTAAATAATGCAAACAATCATTCTCTAGGGAATGAAAGATACATTATCTTAATGATATTGCCCAACTATGAAACACTATGATGATTTGGGTGTAGAAAAACTGAAATTTTCCTTAAATGTCACAGTAAAAAAACTAATCCATCTAAAATCTAAAGCAAAATTCATTTCTTGAATTTTTTTTGGAAAATAAAGTTAAATCATCAGGTTAATTGAAAAAGTATAAACGTTTTAGACACTATTTTATGAAAAGGAAAACTCATTTTAAGATAACGCAAAAGTACACTTTGGGGTAAAAAAAAATTCAATTATCAAATAATATATCTCAGTTGTAACTTGGTTTCTAAATAAGATAGGGACAGAATTCAAATATGTTCTTAAAGGTAAAAGATTGAGTGTTAGGATCAAAATAAAAGTAGCAATCTATTTTGTCCGAAAAGGAATTTTAAAGGTGAACTTATACCTTAATTTTAAAAAATAAGGTCTCAATTAAAATATTACTTCAAATTAAAAAATAGTATTATGAGTGATTTCTGAAAATTTTTAATTAGCCTTCAAATTTGTCATACCATTGACTTAAACTAAAAAACTTTGTATAAAAGGGAATTGATGGTTAAAAAATATTCACATAACTCTATACAGGCAAATAAAGAGATACATACAGAAAGATGTAATTTATTCTAAACGTATAATCAATTCATTTTACCATTTTTCTATTGATATCTTTGGAAAATTTCAACCGAAGTATTAGATTAATGAATAGATAAATGGTTCAACTTTAAAGTGTAAACTTTAAAAAATTTTATTGTGCTGCAACTTCTTTGAATTTTAAGATTCATATTACTTCAAATTATTCAAATAAAATGAGCCCCTCTAGTTACAACATTAATTGCTTATGGTATTTTTGTACTGTGGTAAGGGTGAATTTGTTATAGTACTATCATTTCACAGTTCAATCACTCGTAATATAGAATGTTAAAGAGAAGGAAAAAAAACGGATTGTTAATTAATCCACATAAATCTTTAAACTGATGTTATTTTCTTAATTTTTTTGACAGTAGAATAATGATCTTTAATGATACACGCTGTTTTATTACAAATTTGAAAAACCCTCCATTTAATGTAAAAGTGATAGCAATGGAAAAATTCATTTATTAAAAAAATTCACCGTGAGCAGCATGCACTTGATTTCTTTAATCGCTCCAAGGAAGCCGAGGAAAGAAATGATCGTGACGATGATTCCCGTGGCGATGAGAATGGAGGCTGAACTCACATACAAGTCACTGCCCAAGAGACGCTCCATAAAAGATCGATCGGACAACGTCCAGATACCAACGCTGAATACTACAATGCCGCCAATCTGTAAAGAAAGTTTAATATGATTTCAAATTAGTTTAAGCAAATGTTGAACATTTGTGCAGTTGCAGATACAAACTAATTTCCCTCTTATGGATATATAGTTTTTTAAAAAGGGACTAAAAATCGCTACCTACATTTCTTTTAAAAGTTTGGAAAGCTTTCTTCTATTAACTTTAATTAAAACGATAAAGTAGCATTCAATTTTGTTTGGTGTATAATTAACATTACACTAAACTTATACATAGGATTACTGAGATGACTGATCTCATCGTTTCCCGCTACGACTGCATGAAGGGAGCATTTGAGTTGGTGCCACACTTTCCAAAGATACATGACACGCAAGAACTTAATTTATTTAAAGTGTAGTGGCTCCCATTACTCCAAATGAAATGGAATGAGAACTCTTAACCTACAGTAGATGGTCAAGAAGCTCGCGTCTAAACTATTATCACTTGGTATTATTAAATTTTTTCACTCTTAATCTTCTCCGAAACCATTCATAAAAGCAACTTTTTTTCTGATAATTATTGCATGTATAAGCAGACATATAAACAAGGAATATATATAGAAATCTAAAATTATCCTCTTTTTTTTACCCCGAAGTCAAAATGTAATAGTACTTTTTCCTTCGCGGTTTCTTTAAAAAATACAGCGATTGATATAAATGGAGGCACAATTTCCCTTTAAAAAATTCCCTAATTCATTATTTTTACTAAAACATGTTTTTTATATAATCTCTATAAAAATTGAATGGTAACTATAAAATTAGAAATAAAAATTAAAGTAACTGGCAAAAATAATCTTTTTAACCCATCATAACGAAAGAACTAAAGTGAAAGCATGCTGTGTGGTTCCTTGTAAAAGCTGTATTTAATCATTTTGTACGTATCAATCGAAGTGAACCATGACAAGAAATATGATGAATCTATAGTAGCGCTAAAAGCTTGACTATTTCTGTTTAGCTCATGGAGGTTTTGGAATGTCTTCAAAACGCCTGTGAAAACTACGATTGAAGAAAGAAAATATCATCCGTTTATATAGTCAGAATAAATCTCCGAAAGAAATTGGTGAAATAGTGAGTAGGAAACGAAAAATGATAACTGTTATAAAAAAAAATTCCAATCGCCTGGTAAATGCACAAGATGCGACAACCCAAACCCGATTCATGGTAAAGAAAAAAGTTGCCAGTATGCTTAAAGTACATTCAAAAGTTTTTTCCAAGTACTATCTCGCTACAACACCCGAAGAAGACTAACAAAATAATCCATCCAAAAACTATCCGTAGAATTCTTTATCGAGTTGGTTTGATATCTAAAGCAGTCAGAAGAAATAATACAACAGCAGAACTAAACGGAAGAATAATTTGCTTTTGCAAAGGAGCATTTAAACAAAAATTTTCGATAAAAATAAATTCAGCTTAATTTGTTCAAACAGAAAGAAATGAATTTTTAAGCAACCGAAAACCAAGCTTCGAGAAAAGAATGTTCAAGCCACAGTACAACAGGGAGTAAGCAACTGGGGGATGGTATGGGGCTGCATGTTAGCTCTACAGGCATAGGTAAACTCGAGTTAATTGATGGCACAGCGGACAAGTCTGTTTACTGGAATATCCCGAAATAAAACTTCCAACAAAGTGCCTTTGCGCGTTTTATCTGGGCAACAACTTTCATTTCCAGTAGGACAATATTTTCAAACATACGGTACTCATTGTTCGTCTGTGGTTACTGAACTTTAATCATTTGGAAAGGCTTCTCCTGGAAGAATGTAATTAATTTTCTTCTCACGGAACAGACCAACTGATGCAACCAAATAGAGGCCGAATAATGCTTCCTTGATTGCAATCATTGATTGAATCACGTTACAATATATGAACCGCGTGTGTGGAAACATAATATACGAGTCAAAATATCATCAGCATAAAAGTACATCAAAATTCTGTATTAAAAACAATGGTTTCTCTGATGAAAAAAAATATTTTTAGGAGTTAACCATTTTAAGTCGTTTAACAATGGAATTAATTTAATTAGAGCTACGAAAGTTATTACAACGTCTCAGGACTTAACAATTATCCTTAAAAGTGTTAAAGCATCCTTTTTCGAATTAATATAATTTATCAATGAAATAAAGCCAAATTTTAAGGATTTACCATATAATATTCATATATATTCACATCATTTCTTATATTTTGATAGCATTTTTAATGTCTTTTAATTTAATCTCTTAAAATACAGAAAATCCGTATTTTGCTGTGCATAGAATTTGACAGTACAAAATTCATCAAAATTTGCAAAATAAATGCTATCTAATTAGAAACATGTTTCGTTTCTAAGTTATATGCATTTTCTTAGGAAAAACCTGAAGAAAAAAGTATTTTTTTCCATGCCAAATAAGAAAATTTTGAAATTAAGGAAACCCCATTTTAAATTTTTATTCCACTATAGGATTTTAGAGAAAATCCTATAGTGGGAAATTAAATCAGATTCGAACCCAATGTGTTGTATCCTGAAATTCAAAATGGGAAAGCAGTATCGAAAAACATGCATCTTGTGTTCAATGTTAATTCAGATAAGAAAAATCTATTAATTTAGTATTAAATACTCGAGTTAATCTTCCCCTCATACTTAAAGCAAGATAATTATTAAATAAACTGCTGATCGTTTGTGTGTTCATGATTACTTTTAAGAGTTTGTTCATTTATAGTTCTCTACTTTTTCTCATGTCGGGTCGAGTAAAAAACTTACAAGTACAGAGCCCCTAGAGTTATTCAATATTTTTGTTTACAAAGTTATTGAGAAAATAAAAAAGGGGTCCGACAAGCTAATATATATTAAAAAGTCTCACAAGTGTGAGCATAAGTACTGCTTTAAGTTAATATTGTTCTATTTTTACAGCTATTTTAAGCATTGTGGCCTTACAAGCACCAAAGAACACCTTAGTTGCATGACTCTTTGCAGTTGAAACACGAACTTTGTCATTACTTATACAATTGATATTTCTCTTGTATATTTTCCTACCGAAAGCATTCATCATATCAACTCTTGACTTTTATATAACTGATTGTATTCATATACAATGCAGTCTTCATATAAATGTAGCTACACTGGCCTCCAAAAGTTAAGGAACAACATGTTTTTTGAAGCTCAGCGTAAAAAACTGACAGTAACAATAAAATTTATAGTTTATATAAATGATAAAAATGAACTTAATACAAATTTATGCAAAAACAATAGCTACCACATTTTTTAATAGGAAAGAACAGATATACATGAGTGAAAGAAATATATCCATATATCAGGCTTTCGTAATTACGCATGTAACTTTTGTTGATTTACAACTTTTGTTAGCAGATTTGTTGACAATAGGCAGTAGGGTCTCGCAATGTCCGAGAGAAGCCGTTTGCCCGATTCGTTAAGATGGAGGGCGGTCGGATGGGTGGGAAATGGGGTTATCACAGGCTGATGCTGCTAGGCGTCTTAATGTGTCTCGTAGTATGGTTCACCGTCTCTGGAATCAATATCAAACCAAAGCATCTGTGTCCAGAAGACATGTTCCAGGATGACCCCGGGCTACAACACCTGTAGGAGACCATTTTATCGCTCTTTCGGCCCGAAGGAGAAGAATTTCTGCGCCGCAACTTGTTGCAGACGACTCTGTAGCATCAGACAGAAGAATATCAGCTAGTACGGTGCGAAGGCGTCTTCACAATTCAGGTCTCTATGCAAGGCGACCAGTTGTGTGTGTACCCCTCAACAGACGACAGGGAAGAGCCCGCTTAATCTTGGGCAAGAGAACACGTTTCCTGGACCAGACAGTGATGGGCTTCTGTACTCTATATAGACGAGTCCAGATTCACACTGGAGAGCGATTCAGGACGTCTGCTCACTGGAGGGAACGAAGCACCAGATATAATCAATCCAACACTGTTGAAAGACACAGTTACCGAAGTGGTGGAATAATGGTTTGGGTAGGGATCTCGCTCGGCGGTCATACTGACCTGCATGTGTTCCAGGAAGGAACTCTGATACAAGATATCGGGATGAGATCCTTGATCTATATGTTCGCCCGTATGCCGGTAAAATTGGCAATGACTTCATTCTGATGGATGATAATGCACGACCTCACAGAACTGTAATTGTTGAGGAATATCTCGAGGGTCTTGATTTGGTGTGAATGGAATAGCCAGCTTGATCTCCAGACTTAAATCCGATAGAGCATCTTTGAGACTATCTTCGTAGACAGGTTGCTGCTTTAAGTCCTCCAAGGTCTTCAGGAGAGCTGGAACAAAGCTTACTCCGTGTCTGGTCTTCGCTTCCCATTTCGGTAACCGACAACTTAATTGACAGCAGGGAAATTCAATGCCGCCAATGCATTCAAGCTAGGAGGGGGCATATGCCATATTAAAACCCATTTTTGTTATGTTTCTATGATTTTACCACATAAAACCGATTTTTTTTTTCAAGAATGGACTTTTCCAGCGAGATTGCCTTTTTTTGTTGTAAATCATTTATAAATTTTTGTTGTACAAACTTCTATCTTGCAGTCAATACACAACTGTTTTGTGCACATGTCATCCAAATTTGGTGTTTCTACATTCATTCATTTACAAATAAGGTGCAAAAAACCGGTTGTTCCTTAACTTTTGGAGGCCAGTGTATTTTAGTTATTACATTACATGCAATAAGAGTTTGGGCTGTATTTCCAAATCAAAGATTTCAGTGAATCATTTACATTTTTGGTCCCCCCCCCTAAACATTTCTTTTCAAGAAATAAATATTAAAAAAGACATGTTTGCTTTTAACTGTTTCCTGAAACAGTTTGTTAAGGTAATCAAAAGACTGAGACACAGATCTTGTTATGCGGAGAAGCATATCTGCACCAGCTGTTACAGAGCATCTATACAACAGCATGGGCCCAGACAGCTTGTTGTTTCGTTGACATTTTAGGCATTGGTACGGATAGCAATGTCTATATAACTCGTCAATCTGCTTAACGGCATCAGTTACTGTTGTCCCTTTCCAATCGGACAGATTTTCTTCCAAAGATGATTTCAATTATTAAAATCAATAATTTAATTCATTACAATTAAGTTATTTCAAATAAATTATTCTACAACCTTGCAATTTCAAAACAAGAATCGCTTTCCAGCATTTGCGAAAATTGTCTATACTAGATAGCTTTCTAGCAGTTGCATTTTTGTTTTGCTAAACATTTTCAAGCACAATATTGCCAATTTCAAACATAGATTTCTTTCTGTTACCTTGAAAAATCTTTTCTGTGTTGTAGTCATTTTCCAGACGATCGTTTTTTCAAAGGAATATGCACATCGAAACACTTTCTAAGAGATGAAATAACAGAAATTCGAAATTGCTAAGTAAATAAATAAACAGGCTCAGAAAATCAAACTTGGAGATTGAATTGCTACTATGTCACTCATTCAAAAAAATCATTTTGATATGAAGTGTGTAGCTCTTTTCTAAAACTATTCTACAAGAGATAAAAATGTTTGGAAAATGCTTTACCAGCTGTCGTAAGTGGGTGCGGCAGTGGCAAGTTTTTGTTTACTCCCCCCCCCCCCAATGTTGTTTTAGTTTTTTTTCTCTCAATAACTCTGGAAGGTGTTTTGGTAGCATCGTCAAAATTTGGTTGCCAAAACGTTTTAAAAAGATAAAGCTCCAACGTTTTTTCCATAAATTGAAAATTTTGTTCTCGATATCAAGGTGCCCTATTATCTTAAAGAAAATATAGATACTAAAACTAAATGTACGAATGTAGACTCGTTTTTCAGCTTATTTTCTTAAAAATGGGTCAATTATTAAATATTTAATTTTATTAACTCTCGAAAAAATTTCAGTATTGGTATTTATTACTAACTTCACTTCCTTTAAAACTGGTTATTTAACCAACATGAGATGAAAAAATACTATCTTTTCCTTCAGGATGGTTAAGCACAAAATTATAAAAATCTTAAGCTTTTTGAAAAGTTACTTAAAAGTAATTTTTTAAAGCTCCGAATGTCTTAGCTGAATACTATCACATTTATGATATTAGATACGATTAAACGGGGGAAGGTCTAGTTTTGACTTTAGTATAGCCCTTAGTTATTAATATAATTGAGAATTTCTGGAGGCAAGAATAATTCAAATTAACATTTCATAGAATTTTATAAAGTAACATTCCCCAAAATTTACATATGTAATGAACAAATTTTCATTAATTGTTCAGAAAGTTAAGCTGAAAAATTTAAGCAATCCATATAACGCAGAGTGTTGAAAATAAAGTGTATAGAAAGTTAAGCTATTTCATTAGTTTCATAACTATTGCTGGACTTTTTACGATGATAAACTAATAAAACATTTATGGCATAACTAATAAAAGAAATTAAATATTTACCAAGAAAATTCTTCATCACTCTTATTAATTTTTAGAATATTAAAATCAGTAAAAATTTGAGTAAAAAAATTCGCTTGATTCATAATTTTTATATTTCTGAGGCTGTAAAATGGCCCCTTCATTGTGAGATACAGTTGATTATGCTTAAAATATGTCTTCGGTGATTAAAATACACTCCCAAGAAAAAAAATTATATAATAATTTACCCTCATTTCATATCCGTGATATTATTCAGTCTATGTTTCTGAAATTGTGAGGCTAACCATTGGAGTACTGTCTGTTCCTACAACTGGATGATATCTGCCTCACTGCTGACAGCGTCTTACAATAGTTCCTACATGCATGATTAAGGGTATGGCGATATATATAGTGCCAAGTGTCAAGTAGTCGTCTTTCCGAGGAATTCCTTTTAAATTTGGGATATAGAGATAGCTGCATAAAAAAAAAAACGGTATCATTATCCAACTTCATACTGGATGTATGTTAAGCGTAATGATTTGAGGTGTCATTAAATATCATGGATTTTGCAGCTTCTAATAATTGTGGATATTCAACAGCAAGCAGTACATCAAAGAATCTCTGTAGCTCGGAATCTTCAATGCATTCCTGGAGTTGTTTTCAACAGTTAATGCTTGTCTACATTTTGCTAAAATGTTTTTTTCAGCGCAATAAATACAGCTTCTACCTTACAAACCTCTATCCCATGTATTTTCATAATCCATTTGGGATAGGAAAATTAGTGTATTTATATATACTGAATTAGACAAATAAAGCCATTCCCAACGCGGCTTCTAACCATAAACAGCAAACTAGGCCAGTTACAGTTGGGCGAGATCTCAGATGTACATAATGTTTTACAGTTATTTAATGTTATTATCTACATCATGTTCGAGTAAATTAGTGCTGTCACTTCCAACAAAATATAGGAATGCAGTGGGTTAAATCTATTTTTATCACAAATACGTTTATATGAATATTATTGTAATGAGTTAGTGCGAACCTAAATAGATTCTAGTAAATAGAAGCAGACTTACTAATATGACAGCATTGGCGACGAAGAGGCCATACTTCACCCCTTTGGCGCATCCTTCGACCATCATGGAGACCTGAAAGAAAAAGAATTTATTCAGAGTATGAGGGTCAAAATTTAATCACAAACTCAACTTCAGTAAACTTATAAAAGTTTCTCAAGATATGAAACTTAAATAAAACATTTATAGTTTTAGTTCGGTATTTTCCAGATACTTATGTGAAGTAAATAAAAATAAATGCTTAGAAGTATTATTTACTTAGGGTGATTATCGTTAAATAAATATTGGTACTAGGTAAAAATAAACTCGCAAGATACTTATTCTATTACTGATTTTCAAATCCGTTACTCAAAAAAAGTAAATTATGCAAATAAGGATCCAAACTTAAGAGATGTAGAATAAGTATCCACTTATCAATATCTAAAGAAAATATATAATAGTTAAAAATTACAACATTTTGGTATTTATAGAGCGAGAATTTTTTCTAATTTATATATTATCGAATATATGGAAAACTTTAATTATTATTTTCTTTATATACTACAGCACACAGATCATTCTAAACCTACAAAAATTTAAACTTTGGTGATACGCACAGCAAAACATAATTTATTGGCACTATATTCTTTCTGGCATAAATGGTAGCAAACTATTCTAAGCAAATGTTTCACCTTCATAAGTTAATATTTTTCTATTAGTGTAAGTGATTTTAACATATTTAAAAGTATTGATGCTTAAAACATGGTCATGTAATGCACTGGAGAAATTAATAAAAATAACCTGGTTGGATTAACTGCATTCGAAATCTTGTTTCCAAAAAATTTAAGACATCAATGCTTATTAATAGGAATAAATACAAATTGATAGATCCACATATCATATTTTACATATATGTTTATGAAAGAATTTCATTACATTAAAAAAGTTCTTAAAATAATTATACTTAAGGACAAACCATACAAAATTAATTACTAAATATTGGATGGGAAGTAAACTTTCGAAATATTCAACAACGGGATAACTCCAGAACTTCAATAACCAGGATATTCGATATATTGGATGCGAAATCAATGAAAGATAACGTAGAGAAAAACACTACTGAAAGAAATTGTGTGTGTTTTGTGTGTATAAAAGTATAATACTTTCTTCTTTCGGTGGTAAAATTTTGATCAAAATGATTGAGTCAAAATTTCTTAAACTTAAAACCCATCCATTAAAATTTTCCTCATTTAAATGGATGTTCTTTTTCGAGTCATACAGAACAACCTATCGGCAAGTGGAATTACGAATAACATTTACTGAATAAAATTTTAAATAGCAAACAAATGCCACACTTCCAATTCTAACGTGTTGAAAATTCAAAATAAAATTCAGTATTCTGAAAAACTCTTTTCCCTTAAGATGATAGATAACTTTTTACGTAATATAATGAAGCTGATGCAAGTGATGGGTTCCACAAATGCTAATTTAACTTGAATATGAAGAAAATACGGGTCACTCCTCTTTATCATTTAACTTTTTAGTATTAAAAGAACTATTCCACTAGTGGGTGAGAATTCTCTACATGCATTCATTTCAAATTTTTACGATTAGGAATAAGATGAGATATACATTGTTCTCAAATGAAACATGTTGCATGCTTAAAATGTATAATCACTCGTGACTTTCCATAATATTTGCAAACAACTCACTTCTTATCAGTTTGAAATCAAAACGTGAGTAAAGTAACTAAAATATCATAATTAGCAAACGTTTCGGGGACAAATATATCCGTTGAAAATGTGTAAAGCGACCATATGAATTCTCCTAGATACATCTAATACTAATACCGTAATATATAGGATGATTTAAATTCACCTTTTTTATAAATGAGAAAATAAAGTTATATAGGTAGATTTTCGTCATAAAAAGGAGATAAAACAAAAATATCTTTTGAGGATTTCTTAAAAAACATGAATGTTCGTTGAAAAAAGTTAAAAGGCATTTTTTTTAAAAACATTGTACAATATATTGAATATTAAATAACAATTTTATGGAACTCTTTGACTAACAACAACAGCTCTTAAAATGTATAATTGAAAAAAATAAAGCAAAAGACTGTTTACGTACGGATGTCTAAAACCAGTTTTCTTATTTAGTTGACTTTCTCAAAAAGTGCTGAATAAGAGATTTTGTACTAATGCTGTCAAAAGTACGCAGGTAAATTTTAGTACATACACACACATGCATGTATTGGCACATTTAGAGAAAAATGCTTTTCAAGTACACCTTCCAATTTCCGAGTTTCATTCGCTCGCACACCTCGGCGACTTGAACGCTTTTTTGCAACTTCCGGTTAATTTCAAAAACAAAATTAAAACTAGAAACCATCAGCATTTGGATAATGAAAGGAGGAACATCGTCGGGAGGATTTATGGACAGTATCAAGTGCAACTTGCTAGAGACTACTGAAAAGCTGAACGATGTGTGTAACTTTATGTAAAACAGTTTAACTATACTAAATCTGTAAAGAAAAGGTTTGGGCAAGGTCATCAAAAGCCAATAAAAATCGACATTTTTTCACGACAATAAGACGTAATTGGAATGAAACTACTTCTCTGAAGTCTTGTAAATTTCCCGGTCATAGGAATTAAAATTTTATGGGTCTTACTGAAACCAGAAGGCTACATAAAAGAGGGCCTATTTGTGTTCCGTTTACAGAAGAAGCCAATTGGTATGGTGTAGAGAACATCCAAATTTGAGTAGGGATGTCTGGCAGATCCTTTCTAATCCCTGATGAGTCAAAATTCAGCCTAACCACTGGTTTTTGACTTACCCTTCATCATCTGGAGCAAATCAGAGACTCCACACAAGACTCATCTGGCTGGGAATTTTTGTTTCTTGAGGATATTTACTGAATGGGTTGGCCGATAAGATCTTCAAACCTTAACTCTATAGAGGATATTTGAAATGCTCTTGGAAGGGCAGTTGCCACCTCACCTTTTCCCTTCTAAAACTAGCCAGAACCTAAAACCTGCACTGTTGAAGAAGTGGAGTGACTGCTACAGAATTAAAATTGTCTCATTTCCATCAAGAATTCCCGTTGAGAAAGCTGTGTAATTGTAAGATGAGACTTACTACGTATTAAACCATTTTTTTTTTATCTAAGTGACCTCTCATTTGGAATATCTGGGGCTAATAATCATAGATATGATCACGTGTTTGTACAATAAATGTTGTACAGTATTTTTTGTACTATACCAACCAATGTACATATCAAATTTCATTAAAAACTGCCTAGTATTTCTGGAGATTATCAGACAAAAATGAATTCAGTTATAGCTTTGAATAGCAATATATAATCAATACTACTCTGAAGAGATTCCTAGTCTTGAATCTAGTCTTCTTCATGCTGTAAATTCGTTTAAGATACAAGATTAGATTAAGATCGAACTGATTTGTTATCAACCACTTGAAATGGCCGTAACGAAGAAATGCAAGATTTGCAAAGTTCACTTCTGAGGCGAGTCATTTAAATACCTGGTCATTATATCTCACTGAATGCGAATTAACTTCAGTTTTTTTGCTGTCTGATATTTTTCATAAGTAAAAGTAATCTATCTTGCCCTGTAAAATCATAATCTTTGAATGATCGAGAATTTCTCTGGAAAAATTCTGGAATCAATTAGGGAATACATTCTCCGAAAAATCTCATGCACATTATGAAAATACACTTGATGTTTTCCCTACAGAATAAGTAATAAAACGAAAGAGATTATCTAAAACTCCCATTTACGTACAAAATGAATTCTATTCTTTATTTAGAAAGGTCTGTTTAATTAAAATTAGTTTATGGATTTGTTTGCATAGATAAAAAAACTAGTAAATAGACAAATTTTTACATATACCGTCTTTCCTTAGAATAGAAGGAAATGTTCATTTTGTGTGTGCTCTCATGTGTGCTTAAATTTCGTTATTTTACTTTCGAACCCAATGCTAGACGCACGAACCTTAAAATATATTGTAACCAAAGTCATCTTACTGCTAAACTTGAAACTGCCAATTACAAAGGAGCCACAATTCCCTAATCTTTGACAATGAGAGAGAGACATATACATCCCTTATTGTTTAAAACTGAATAGCACTTTACCCCACTAATTTATTTATAGTTTAACAGAATCAAGAAAATTATTCCCATGTGATTTACTTATAATATCGCAAATGCAAAGTTTCAATATCAGCAGCGAAATTTTGGAATTAAAACCATTTATTTAAGGAGAAACATAAGGATTTCACTGTTCTTTGCCTTTACTGTTATAGATCAATATCTTTCCTATAAATAACATTAGAAAACTTAATATTTTCAAAATAATTTTAAATAAAACTTTCGTTTTATTTTTACAACCAAGTTTACAAATAGTTAAATTTAAGTACTAAATCATCAGTCATTTGGAATCTGTGCTAGTAAAATTGTCAGATTATTTGAAATCTCAACACTTCCCATTATTTAAAAATAAGCAAAAATTTGACTTCGTTGATAAAAAAAATTACGCGAATTCTTTCAGAAATTTATCAGTAAGAGAAGCTTAAGACAATGAGTAGAGGAAAGAATGATTTAATAAAATTTTATCAATGATTACCAAAAAAAAAACCTTAAAGTAAAATTAGACTTCGAAAAGTTTAGTTTTTTTAAATATTGAACTTTTATTTCACTGTTAAAGGATCTTTTTAAATACTTTTCAGAAAGTCAAAAGGAAAAATAGAAAATAAATCTGTTCAATATTAGTCCGAAATTAAAATTTATATGTATAGTGTTATTTTAGAGTTAGCGCCTCTCTTTTAAAATTTTACCCGCATTTATACCATATAATTATCTGACAGTCTATATATATATATATATATATATATAAGGAAACTTTTTTATATTAATGATTCACGTTCAAGTTAATTGTACGCGAAAATAAAAAAATCTCTTTTCATACTACTATTGTATTATTTGAAGTAGATGAAAAATTAAAAACCGAAATTTCATTTTCAGTAACTGCTCTATAATTAAGGTTCCCTTACTGCCCACTTTGCGCAAAGAATAGTTTGATCCACTCAGATTGTTTATTTTGCTCTCGAATGAAGTTTCGCAACATAGTGAACAATCGTTTCAATACTTTTCTCTGTCAGTGAAAGTGAAACTCGGGAAGGTTCCTTCTTGAAACTGCAACATTGAAGATATTTGTTATTTGACGAAATTTCACTTTCTCATACCGGTTTTTAATCGATTCCTCCGTGGCCATGAAAAAAATTCCGCTTTGTGTGTGTGTTGGCGCAAATCAAGATACAATAAATGACAACTAAACTGACCGGTTAACTACCGTTTTCCTCCTGGTAGCTCTTGCATATAGGACGAGAATTTCTTCTATTGCCCCACGAATAAATGGATACCTGCTTGGACTTTTTTTTTGCAGTTATCTAGACTATTGTACAAATTATTGTATCAAATTCTCTTCGCCCTCAACATACATTAATGTGTTAAATTCCTCACCACAACGTAAGTACAAAAACACAAGCTAGTTTCAGAGAAAAAAAAATCTTTTATTCAAGACTATATTTAAACAATTATTAACTATTATTTCAAGGGCACAATATATACACCAAACTTTTACTATTGATGCAGATATTTCAAAGATTCAATTGCAATATCGTCCTTCAACTGTAAGTTTTAAACAGCATTCAATACTTTCATTTCCTATTCGAGTGTTTCCAACAGATTAATTAAAAAAAAATTTGCAAGAAGCCCCAAAAAGAAAAACATCCAACTTAGATGACATTTATAAAGTTCTACTTTTTGAAAGAAATGAAATATTTAAGAGAAGGTCATTAAACATCTGAAAAAAGGTAATAAATATCTCAAAATCTTTAAAATTACAGTTGTATTTTTGACTTACTTGATTTTATTTTGAAGTATAAAAGAAATTCTTAACACTCGCATTATCATATAACTCCAATGAACTTCATTAAGGAGCAAGCATTTGAAAATATAAATAACGCGAAATTTAAATTTGTGAACTTTCAGTATGTGTTCAAAATACCTGAATAATGTCTGCGTATTCGAAAGACATATGTTTATGGTGCAAGAAATGTGTTGCGTAACAGGCTAAAACATACGTCCCGCAGGTCCCCCCCCCCCCCGTTAAGGTTCCATATGCAACCTTCCACATATTCTAAAACAGAATGAAAATTTTCAACAATAATTTTAAGAGATTTAAAAGCGAATTCTATTTTTACATGAGTGAAAATTTCTCTAGAAATTTGCATATTTTTTACTTATAGAAGATACAGTTGTGATAATTTATGCAGAAATCGATTTGAAAACTTAAACAAGAGCAGAGAAAACGAAACTTTAATATTTAAATGTATATGTATTATACATATAAATCAAGTATAATTTTATTTCCTTTTATTCTCGTGTTTAAAAAAAAAAAAGGCAGCAACAGTTTTATATTTATCGTATTATTACTAAAAAATTTTAAAAACGTATTTTTGAAATTTTTATTGCGTTTTATAATTACAAATTAGACAGCAAAAAATTATTTTTTGGACCATTCTCAAAAGGTTACCAATTATTGGTTTAGGGGGGGGGATTCTCTACTCTCTTATTATTAAAATGCATAAATCAATCTCATTCAATTGAGATTAACAGAACCTAAAATCATGGATTCAGAAAAACTATTTTTAAATTCCAGTTATTCCCAAAATGTCTTCAGATTTTTTCTTTGATTTAAAATGTGCTAGGAATCTTAGAAGTTACTTAAAACAAATTTTCAATTAAAAATTTAAGCTAAAAATACTTTCAAGATCTGAGTATCTTGCATTGAAAATTAAACATTTTACGATACGATTCATAAGATTTTGCTTTCTGGTAACAAAAGAAACCGCCTTTTCCCCCAATAGCATTTTAGTTTTTTGTTATCAACACCTGCCTTCAAGGTTAAGAGTTAATGTACTCTTGTGCAATATCATAAAATAAACACCGGAAAAGGAATGTTGAAAACTGGTTTATTGATTGTTTTCAAATTTATGGAAAAATAAATTAGAATAAATAAAACGGTTCATTAAAAAAGTTACTTAAAACTCTGACATTTGTCGTTTCTGAAGTATTGTGTAGAGGTCAATAGACTTCTTTCGTAAGTTTATCAAAATAATTGATCATCTTTTTACACAAAAAGTAAAATAATTGCTAGATATTCTTATTCATAATAATGATATGCAATTTTAACATAAAAGGAATATATATCATCTGAATAAACTGGATTGTTAAGTTAAGGCTAATGCTTTACATTTCCACGCAATATTTATAAGAATATGATTTGATACGCAGACAAATCTAAAACATTTCTATTTGACTCTCATAATGAAAAATTTCTTTGTTTTCATAAGTTTTTAATTTTTTTGTAAGAAAAACTTAACTCCTCCCAAATAATACAAACTCTCTAGTAAAAGCAAGTTAAAATCACACATACATGCTTCATAACAATCCCCATTAACACAACTGGGTCTGATTCAAAACACTCATAAGTTAGCTTTCAGGCAGTTTTTTTTAAAAGAAGTTTTTTCACCATTTAAACAAAACTCTCGTAAGTTTTCGTTCATATTTGATTTCATCGTAAGAAAAATCTTAATAAATCGTATGTAATATCGAAAAATGTTGAAAATAAATTTAAAATAATTAAAATTTTATAATAACTTCTTTGATATATTTATTTTAAAGTATCCCTGCAATAAGAAAAAGCCCAGGAAACCATCAACTCTTATCAAGTCCTGCGAATACACTTTATGTTCCATTCTACTTCGTACGTAAAAACTTCAAATGACAAAATGAGTACCATCAAGTTAAACTCAACGAGAAGAAAGCACAAAAAAAATTCTATATTTATGTGGGTGAGTGACTGTTAGAACTTATGAAACAAGAGCCAATTTGGGCTAAGCTGAGCCATTAAATTAATATGGGAAATAATTCATGAATATAATCCAAACCTAAAAATTTATATACAGTAGAACCTGTTTTTGAGCGGTCATTTTTATGCGATTTGTTCTGCGGGATTTTTTCTATGTGATCTTTTTCTTAATGCGGTATATGAATTTCAACGGCTTTGGCGCCATTGTATTGTTTTTTGTCAATGTACCAGTGGCGATCGGAGAATGTTAAGCCCCTCCCCCCTGCAAAGAGAGTCGGGTTTGCCTTTAATATTTTATAAATTGGGTAAATACGTACGTGGCGTTAGTCAGGCCTAACCCTCCCCTTCCCGCGAGATGGGGTTTCCGGGGGTGTGCGTTACGCCAATGAATGTACATATATACACATCAAAGCGCTCTGTTCATTTGTTATAAACAGTCTCCGGACAATGCACGTTCAATTGCCTTCTCTTAACGCGCCAACATCGCGCGCTTGATTGAAAACGAAACTTTCAATGGCAGTGACATTATCAATAATTAAATAGATTATGAAGATCCGGATTCTTTGAGAGTGGATAAAATATATCCAGGGATACAGCTTTCCAACAAATTTGAAAAACAATTTCTTAATATAGCTACCAATTCCGAAAGGAGTATGAAATTTCACACAAAAAGAGCTTCCATCATGCATATTTGGTTATCGTGATATTTACAAGCAACTGACTAACAAACCATCGCCACAAAAACTTCTCTTACTTTATGGTGCCAAAAAATAAATCAATTGAAATTGTATCTTCAAGTAACGAAATCCATTTTGAACTTATTCATTACAGGAAGATGAGCTCTTTGGATTAGGATGAGTAGCTGTGAGTAATGTATGTGCCTTTTGAAAACTTCTCCACGTATGCAATGAGAGACTAAATGTTTTCATGTGTAGTTTATTTTGTTATGGAAGTACTTTCTCGCATATTTCGTAAATAATCGGCGTATTTTCCAAGTGCGACTTTTTTATATGCGGTCCCTCTCCCACCGCATAAGAAAAATTCTGTATTATTTTGACGAAGTTGTTTGTTATATGTTAGAATTTATGAATTTTTCGAATATTTTTGTGGTTTATTTTTATGCAGTCCTTATCTACCGCACAAAAACAGGTTTTACTGAAAAATATTTAATCAATAATATAATGTATACTAAATAGATAGAATTTTAAATAAGCAAAGCAAAAACATAAGTACAACCGGACAGTATAGGTCAGAAATAAGTCCAGCAACAGTAACAAGAAAGCAAACTCATCCTTAGGAACCAAGATTGCATGTTTAAATATTGTTTTCAGGCCAACCGCGTCACCTGTAATTGGCCAAAACAATTGGGCTGTAAGGAAAGGAAATAGGAGCATGAATAAGTCCTTTTTTTAAGATTAATTAAATTTGCAAATACGTATATATATATATATATATATATATTGGCACATTTTGGGGAATATTTTTTTCAATTTTTTTTAATTGCAAACATTTTGAGATAAAGCAGTTAAAAACTTGGAAATATGACATTTGATGTGATTTCTTAAAAATATAGTTGAGAATGATATTTGATTTTTGCTTAAACAAAATTTGCATCATGAAAATAGGAATTTTTTTTTTTTTGTAAAGATTTTCATCATCTTAACTACCATTGTGAATACTTTGTTATTTCTAAGTTGCAAACTAAAAACAAAACCGCGCTCAACTCCGAATTTTTTTGCCGGAAATTATAAAGGAATTTTTTTCATTGACAGCACATTTCTACAGGATGAATTTTAGCTTCTGACAAACTATTCACTATCATTTGAAAAAAATACATATCTTTCAAATCAAATCTTAAATAAAATGTAAATTTACTCATATCTGATAAAAACCCGTTTATTTAAAGCAAAAACTCGAAAATTATAACTTACCAGGTTTTTCATCAGAATGGAACAATGGAGGTCTATTCCGCATGAGATTACGAGAGTATATAATCTCTGCTTTAATGTATTCCAATTTGTCCAGTGGAGAGAGTTGCAAGTTTACATTATCAAGATCTATGAAGTTTGCGGAAATTGAACTGTCTGCTGTTGCCAAGGTCTCAACCTTCACGAGTTCATTCATCAAGTGGCGAGTGGAAAGGTTTGTGGGCGGTCAAAACACAAATTCATTTCAAGGTGTTGAAAATAAGAGTCAAATCCGATTGATCAATTGCCTCTCATTAATAAACTGAGAATGACTCATTTTTCAAATAGGGAACATTAGAAGACGGTGATATTTTTTCATTACAAAAACAATTGTTATGACAATGTAAACCAAATTTAAATGCTCGCCATATACAGAACTTTTTTCTTCTTATCGTTTTTAAAATCAAAAGTAAGATAAGTACATCTAACAATCCGGTAAAACTCGTTCAAATTCATCAAAAGAAAATTGTTTAAAAGTTATTGATCGTTACATTTCCCTTTCAGATACGATATTAGAATTATAACGATTCATTATATACGATAAACCCAAGTCAAATGAAAGTTTAGCGAATTTATATATAATGTTGGACAGGTAATCAACAATGTACATATTGATTTATATAAATCTTTCCCAGATTTTTAATGTTTATCCAAAAATTTTCAAATCTTATTTTTCTTAAATCGCTTTCACCACAACTTAAAATCTAATGTGACGTAATTTTTAATCAAGTGATAAATTTCAGTTCATTAAAGTTATATATTAGTTTTAGTAGCAGTAAAGATAAAAGTAAAAATCTAGTTAAATTCGTTCATTTGTCAAACAATAAAAAGTTCCTAAATATTTTAATAAGTCGTAGAGATATTATATATCCACGTAATAATATTCATTAGAATAAGCTTTGATCTTCTGAAGGTAAGCGTGGCTGAACAGCTTTGATTACGAGTGCTTAATTTTAGCTAAACAAATTCTTACTTAACCATAAACACACGAGTATTTCGGAATTTTTTGGAGGTCCATACATAATTTAAAGATTTTTTATTCTTTGTTTTTTAGCATGTTTACAAACGATTAAAAAGCTTTGCAATGATTTAATCACGAAGTTTTGTGAAATACATTCGTTGATTTCTACGAAGAAAGTTTTATTACTAAAGACTACGGAACACATTTGTACATCCTTTGTTCAAAATTTTAAAAAAATTCAACCTGAATTCCGAATTTTACAAAAGAATTCTTCGTCTCCAACAAATTTGCGCTTTTAAGAATCTGTCGTCAAAATATAATTACACGAGAGAACATCAGCCACGTTTAAGCTCTTAGTCTGTTATAAGTATCCCCTTTTACGTAGCTAACATGTCTAAGAAAATTAGCGTTTAGTGGAGACTTTACACATGTATGGTGTAACAGTTCTTATTGATTTTAACAATAACTGAAAAATTTTAATGTCGTTTTAGAATCAACAAATATAATTATACGCTTTTCCTTTACTTTGTAATCAAAGTAAGAATATTCCAGAGATTATTCTTAACGCATTTTAAACCTGGTATTCTTCAAATAAAAATATTGCCCATCGAACACAAAGTTTTAGCCATTCTTTATTTCAAGAGAAATAAAACAAATCAGTCAGAGGTATTTTCCTTTTATATTTTCTCAAAAGGACAGAATATGAACCATCCCCCCTCACATTACGTTAAAACATATCTGTCGAGTTGAAAGACCATTAACTATGAATGGATTCACCTGATTAAAATCAATGCAACTATCTTCACAATAAGGTACTACCAATAAGTCACTTAACTTTGAGCCTGCACAAGACTACAGAAATCCATGTCAATTTACAAGTCATTTACCCCCCCCCCTCCCTCAGCATTTTATAATCAAGTTGTAAAATATTTAGCTAAGAGTATAAAAGAACTTGAGATCGGAAAGGGTTTTGGGTGTTAAATTAGTCGGTTCTATGGATGTCATTGTTTGGTAAAATGATAAAAAGGATAAGAGATTCGATTCAACTGATACCTAACTCTATTAGTTTCCATAGTGCTCCATGAGAGAACTTTGGAACGATGTGCGTGTGTGTGTGTAGTATTTTGATTTATTAATGTCGCTCTCTAAAGCAAAGCAAGGGACCTGAAATTTTGTACCTCAGTCAAGTAACGAGGAAGACATCCGAGATGGCTCCCACTCTTCAGACTGACGCAAGACTTTGCGTCACGACAGAGAGATGTAACGTTCATCATTCGTCACAATGTATCATTGTTCTTAAGAGAATAACAAAAATTTCAGTAGGTTTTTATAAGGAAATGAAAGCTGCATTCGCCTGAGATAATTTGCATAAAAGAATATTTGGCAAGAAAAAGAAATCCTCAGTCATGAAAAACCTTAAAAATATTTGAAATAGTATGCTTGGTAATAAAAATAGAAACAGTCGAAATATTTAAGTAGAATAAATTATTTCAGCTCATTTGCTCAAGAGAAACGCTCCTTGCAAGAATCGACAAAATCTAAGGAGGAACAAAAAAAGATTGATATAGGGTCATTAATAACTCTTTTTCATAACATACAATGAGGAATTGAAATTTATTTATTATTAATTATTTATTTATTTAAATTAATAATTATTTAAAGATGAAATTAAAAGTATTAAAAATACATTAGGAATTTTCCGATTTATCGAAGTTATAAGTTAGTGTTGCAGTTGGTTATTGAAATAAAGAATAAAGATTAAATTCATATTTTTACTAGCCAAAGGTTTTTATAAATGATTCAAGAGCTATATACTGCAGAAATAGGTAAAAATTTGGATCTGAAATAAGAAAATTGTTCATCAAAGGTATAAAACGGATTTATAATTTATTCTGAAGTTTTGAAAGAATGTAGACATTTGCACCTTATTTTTGGTATATACTTTTAGTTGTAAAAACTGATTTCACTGTCTTATTCTGCATCTGTAAATTTCTCTGTATTCATTTATAGTCTCAATATTCTACTTAAAATTACAACCATGAAAAAGAGTTTCCTCTTAATAAGTGCTTATTTACTCGGTTTTTCTTTTGAAAATTTTAATTTTTATTTATCAAGCGAATCTGTTGGGTCTTCTCCCATTTCAGGATTTCAGTTTGAAGACCCATTAAATTGTAAATCCAATTTGTAAACATTTAAATTTAAATGTATTTCTTTAATTTTAACAAGCTCTACTTTTTCTTTCAATCATTCTGCGATGAGGTAGCATACTTCTCTGAAGTATATGCAAAGCTAGGATACGGTGGAGTTTAAGTTGACTTATGTTGAAAATAAAGTGAAAATATCAGAATTTATTTCTCAGCTTACACAACAAGTATATCGAAAGAGTAACCATTCGCAACACATAAAACTCAAAGAAATATGAAAAAAAAAGGGAAAGGATGAACTCGAATTGTCAGAACGTTATATAAAAGTTCAATAATAAACTTCAATTTGAAAGCCATTATTACATTAAAAGTACTATACCAAACATTAATTCAGACTTATACAGTTCAGCCTTTTAAATGGGCACTTTGTTCGTTATCTTCCGTCAGAGTGTTTCTTTGCTTTCAAGCAGCTGTTTGTGGTAGTACCCTGAACTGTTTATTGAATTTGATGTGCAGCATTTTTCCTTAAATATTATTGTCCTTCGGAATTAATTATTCTTGTCCTTGTGGACTATTCTCTATCTTTTGAATGTAAAAATTTATTCATTTGGTTTTTTGTTTTGTTTCGTCTGTATAAATTTGTATTCACACACGTAACGCACACATTAAAACCCTAAATAAAAGAATTCTCTTCGTCTACTACTTAGATTTCAAAATGTTCACAATTATGTTTAAAACTCAAAGATCATATATAAAATGTATTCATTTTTTTAAGTAATATTCAACACAACGTATCAAACAAAAAAAATTGAATTCTTCGCGTTTATATTTTGATTTTATTTCACTATTCATTTTACATGCATCTCAATAAAGAATCAAAAAATGTAGAGCATTCTATCTAGTGCTGCACATTGACATAAAAATATTTAACAATACTAAGAAAAAAAAACTAAATTCGCAACATTTTTCACGATTGCTTTTCATTAAAAAATCTCCAAAAGTAAAATATATTTACAAGCAGAAACTTTCAACCTGGACATCACGATTCGATTATTTGAAGCAGAGATAGGTTCACAATTCAGAATTATACATAAATTTTATAGATCTCGATTATTTTTGGTTTACTTCTAAGAAAAATGTTTTCTGTCAAGAGATAGCTAAAATCAATTACATTAATTTAACCTGACAGTGAATCTAATACCATTCTCATCATTTTAAAGAATTATTTATGATTCATAAAAACATGTTTTCTAAGTTATATGAGGTTCTTTTTCTGGTCAAAACCGTGTTTTAAGAATGCCGTATTGCAAGATTTTTCTCAGCTGTCAAAAATCTTTATAATTAATAGGAAAAATATTCCTCAAAACTGGGGAGTTGGAAAAACAAAAAGGTTTAGAGTTTGGTTGCTAGGGTGTGTAACAAAATTTAAAATTAACTACATTTACTAATAAGCATTGTTCAAACAGAAAAATCATTTAAAATACGATAGAAAAAAAATTCATTCTAAATACTGCCTATTTAATCCAATTGAATCTATATTTAAGGTAGACATAATAGACTGGATATTTACAGGAAACAAAACTTAAACTCTAAAATATCAAACAAAATCGAATATAAACACTTTTTCCCTAGTAAATTTGATTTTCCTAAAATTAATCGAATAAAATTAATAACTTCATATTAAAATTTTTTGCGAATAGAAAAAGGAACGTGGAACATATAACAAAAGAGAAAAATTACAGGACAATAGCTTAAAATCTCCTATTTTAATACCTATATTTAAGCAAGCAAGAGATATGTCAGCGATTGTCAATCCAAGATGACAGAGCAATATTAGAAGGTTGGACTAGATTGAATCTTTGTTCTAGAAACGGGCACTTATAATTTTTTTTTAGAAAAATAAATATTGTCATTATATTTACCATTCCCCTCCCCCTTATAATATTCATCATTAATTCAAAAAATGCGTTTTTATATTTGTTGTTACTGATTATTTAAGTTAACTAATAAGTTATGCTTAAGTAATCTGATGAAGTTAAATCTTCACTTCAAAATTTACATAGAATACATAAACTGTAATATATACAGTAGAACCTGTTTTTGTGCGGTAGATAGGGACCGCATAAAAATAACCACACAAAAAATGTTCGAAAATTTCATAAATTCTTACATATAACAAACAAATTCGTCGAAATATGCGTTGGAGAGGGACCGTATAAAAAAGTCGCACTTAGAAAGTAAGCCAATCATTTACGAAATTTATGAGAAAGTACTTCCATGATATAAATTTCACATGGAAACATTCTAAAAACATTTAGTTTCCCATTGTATACATGGAGAAGTCTTCAAAATACACATACATAATTTACTGCTACTCATTGTAATCCAAAGCGCTCATCTTGTGACGAATTAGTTTAAAACCGCTTTCGTCACTTGAAGATACAATTTCAATTAATTGATTTTTTTGGCACAATAAAGTAAGAAATAAGTTTTTGCTACGAAGGTCTGTTGGTCAGTTGCTTGCAAATTTCATGATAACCAGTTATGCTTGATCGAAGCTGTTTTTGAAATTTCATACTCCCGGAATTGATATCTATTTTAAGAAAATGCTTTCCCAATTTGTTTAAAAGCATATTTTATCCGCTCTCAAAGAATCTGGTGCTACTTGTCCGTCTACATAATCTATCAAATTATTGATAATGGCACATCCATTTAAAGTTTCGTCTTCAATCAAGGCAAAGTTGTTGGCGCGTTGAGAGAAAGCAACTAAACGTGCATTGACGGGAGACTGTATATAACAAACTAGCTGTTACCGCCCGCTTCGCTGGGTATTTCATGATGTTTTATAAATTTTTACTGCTTATATATATGTATAAATTATTGATATCTAAGTCCTAGCATTAAGAATTCGATTGAATAGAAAAATATACTTATACCTGTAACTGTCACCTGTTGATAAAAAAAAGAGCAGAACTCATCTAATTTGTATTTTCTAAAAATCTCTAAAATTGAAGCATAGAATGATGTTTGCTCTTTCGTAACTCAAAAACCAAGTGGATTCCCGCAAAACCAATTTTCGTGGTGGATCTCTACTCCGTAAATTGAACATGCAAGCCAAATTTCAAGTCTAAATCAAACAGAAAAAAGCAAAAGTTTTACTATAAATATCCCCGTAATCCCGTTGAGAGCCGTTTTCCAAAATTACCGCTCTTAGCGGATTTCAATTCAACAAAAGAAAAATGCAAACCACATTTCATTATTATAGTCCTTGTAGCTCGAAAAAAGTAATTTTTTTTGTCAATACGTCCCAGTAACCCCCTGCAACCCCCCAGAATTTGATTTGCTTAAAATTTATTCTTAGTGGATCCCTATTCAACAAAAAAAAACATGCTTAAATAATTTCAAGTATATGGGTCTAACAATTAAAAACAGGAATTTGTTTCTGTAACTCCTCTTGACCCCTCGCAAACATCTTTAGGGGTCAATTTTCATTTTACTCTTTGTTAGAGGAACTCTATTTCATGAAAGGAACATGCCTACCAATTTTCAAGCAGGATGATCAAGTAGTTTAAAAATGGAAATATTTATCGATTACGCCTCTTAATCTCCCGAAATTAAACTTGGTAGTTGATATTCGCGAAACCCATTTTGTAGCGGTTCTCTACTTTACGAAAGGAATCTGCTTATCAAATTTCAAGACTGTACGTCTAACAGTTTAAAAATGGGGATAATTGTCTACAACTCCACTTGAGCCCCCGCAACGCCACTTCTGGGTCTGTTTTCACAAAACCCATTTTGTAGGGGAATTGCACTCTATGAAAGGAATCTGCTTATCAAAATTTGAAGACTGTGCGTCCAATTAATTAAAAATGCAAAAAAATTATCAATAACGCCCCTTGAACCCCCGTAACACCACCTAGGGGTCGATTTTCACAAAACACATTTTGCAGTGTATTTCTATCCTATGAGAGGAATCTGCTAACCAAATTTCAAGACTGTGAGTCTAATAGTTTAAAAAAAGAAATAATTAATTATATCTGCCCTTAACACCCCCTGCAACACCCCTTGGGGGTCAATTTTCTCCAAACCCGTTTTGTAGCGGATATTTACTCCATGAAAGAAACATTCCTACCAATTTTCAAGCAGGTAGGTCAAATAGTTTAAAAACGAAAATATTTATCTCTTACGCCGCTTATTCCCCTGCAACGCCACTTAGAGGTCTGTTTTCACAAAACCTTCTTATAGCTGATCTCTACTCTATGAAAGAAATCTCTTTATCAAATATAAAGACTGTGCGTCTAATAGTTTAAAAATGGAAATAATTATCTATAACACCCCTTAAGTCCCCTCAACGCCACTTGGGGGCAATTTTCACGAAACCCATTTTTAGCGTATCTCTACCCTATGAGAGGAATCTGCTTACTAAGTTTCAAGACTGTACGTCTAATAACTTAAAAATAGAAATTTATAACGCCCCTTAAACCCCCGCCCCGTAAGACCCTTGGGGTCAATTTTACCAAAACCCATTTTGTAGCGGATATTTACTCCAGGAAAGAAACTTACCTACCAATTTTCAAGCAGGTAGGTGAAGTAGTTTAAAAACGGATATAATTATCTATTACGCCCCTTAATCCCCCGCAACGCCACTTAGAAGTCTGTTTTCACAAAACCCGTTTTGTAACTGATCATTATTCTACGAAAGGAATCTATATATCAAATTTAAAGATAGTGCGTCAAATAGTTTAAAAATGGAAATAATTATCTATAACGCCCCCTAAGCCCCTGCAACGCCACTTGGGGGTCGATTTTCAGCAAACTCATTTTGTAGCGGATCTCTACTCTCTGAAAGGAATCCGCTTACCCAATTTCAAGATTGTACATCAAGTAGTTTAAACATGGAAACAATTATTATTAAAGCCCTTAACCCCCCGTAACGCCCCTTGCGTTTCGAATTTCGGGAAATCCTTTCTTAGCTGATGTCTACTCTATCAAAGGAACATGTCTACCAAATTTCAAGTCTGTAGGTTGAATAGTTCCAGAGATTTCGTGATTAGTCAGTCAGTCAGTCAGTGAGTGAGTCGCTTTTCTCCTTTATATATATAGATGAAGAGAGCGTCTTGAAGTGTATTTATGTACATTACAGTGGCGTAACTTGCATCCCCGGGACTCAAAGGGACCTTAAGCATGACTGACGCCTGTACGTATTTACTTAATTTATAAAATATTAAAGGCAAACATTCTGTTACGCCACTGGTACATTGATAAAAAGCATTACAGTGGCGTCAAAGCTGTTGAAATTCATATACTGCATAAAAAAGCACAGAAAAAATCGCACAAACAAATCGCATAAGAAAGGATCCCACACAAACTGCAAAATAATGTATCCTGTTAACTCTTAAAAATATCTTAATTGCATCCAACTTAAAGAAACATGGATTAATTTCTTATTAACATTACACTCTGAAGCAACACGAGGACAACCAGCAACAAACCTAGTCGTTTTAAACCCCGATCAAGTGACGAGGATGACATCTGGACCTACACTTTGTGACGGATCTATCCGCGACTATATTAGCACCTTGAGGACTCTTCCTGGGGAAAAATAATTTAATTCAACCAACTTTCGCAGACCAAGAAAGAGTGATTATGTAATTGAGTATATTATATAAATTCTGTTTTCACGAGTTTGTGCGTTGGCGTTGGCAAGTACGAATTAGCAAAGAGTCTGCGAGTTAGTTTGTTAGTTGAATATTGAAAGATAGTGGAATTATTAAGCGGGCTTGGAGTTGTAGAGGAAAACGGGTTACACCAGTGGACCCAACGGCATTGATCAATCCCGATAAAGATCACCTGCAAGATTCCAGTGTAGGATCCAATGCATAAAAAGTACAGGTATCGTGAGCTTGATTAATTAGAAGTAGCTTATTAGTGTGCGACGTCGTTATATTTGAGCGTATTTAAGCTATCTTAGATTCAGTTGAGGGATGGTTAGTATCCCGTGTTATAGAATCTCCCCTCCGCGCTCTACTATTTAATCACCTATCTTAATTAGATTGTTATTGCGTATGATTGATATTTTGGTAACAATAAATTACTTCGATTGAAATCATGTCGGTTGATGATTCAGTTTCTCCCACACACCTAGCCGGGTTTACAGGTAGACAAGGGCTTCAGAGTCAAGCAGGAACCGACAGGTATTACAACTTCTCTCCAAACTTCCACACAACGCCAAAGGAACGATTGAGTTACGACAGATTTAACGTGCATCAGACGTTCCATATGGAGGGAATTGTGTGTGGTTTCAGGTCTCAAATTTACCACTTGAAAGAAGAAACACCTGCCGTGAGTTCATGAACATGACCACAGGGATATATATAGATTGGGAACTCTGAATACAGACAAAAGATCCGAATTCAGGAGCGGGATAAGGAAAATTTTAAACAGTTATTTATCAATGGCAACAAAAATTTCTATATTTTTCAGACATTTATAGTTTGTCTTATTAATTACTTTTAAATAACCCCTTTTTGAAAAATTTTGTATTCAGAATTTCACTCTCGATTACACATTTCTGCTGAATTTTTATGTATAGTAAAAATCATACGATTGAATAGTTTAATTAAAAACCAATTAAAAAGTATTGAGTTTTTTTGGGAGGGAGATGCTCTGCGAAAATACATCCTTTCTGCTACATTAATGATTTAAATGCAATATCCTAGGAATCATATCCATTATGCTTTTCAGATACAAATAGAAATGCTTATGAAAACATTTCAAATTTTAAAAACACAGGGGAGAACTCAGATATGCAAAAAATAAAATTTACTAAAAACTTTGAACAAAACTTTTGTATGATAAACACATTAAAAACAATTTGTAATTTTTTTTATAAAACATTTTAAAAAAAAAAAGATTTTAGCATTTGAAATTAATTATCTTCCCCAATTCTGAAAAAATACTGCTATTCCCATCAAGTAAAAGTTTTGTACAGAAGAGCATAGTGACATTATGAATAAATTATACAATTGTTAAAAGGGAAATTAATTAAAAAATGAAGAATTGTGTTACTTCAGATCTCTTCCATGTTCCATCATAAATTCATTCAATTTTCCTATCATTATACAACACTGTTTCTGTGAAAAATTTACGTTTGTGCATTAAAAATGCATTTTTTATTGTAGCTGTACAATAATTATCGATTTCTGAATATTAAATGATTCCCAAAAGTATTTAACAAATACGCATTTCTAAAGTATTTAAAGCTTAGAATATTTATTAGTACATAGAGTAATTTCATTAACTTTTTAAACTATCGTAGAGATCAAATACATCAGGAATTCCAAAATTTTGCTCATTCACAGCTCATTGCTATGAATGTTTTTCATAGTTGGTAGTTTTTGCTTATGATTTTCATAAATAAGAATAATGTTGAAAAATTCTAATGTGTCAACTCAAGTTTTCCAAAAAGAGTCCTGGAATAAAAAGTAAAATTGTTTATGAGAAATCAAAAATTGATTCTTAGATTAAAATTGTGCATTTTTATAGTTTTTAAATTCATTAAGTTTTCTTTTCTCTTTTGTAGAAAAATGTACAAAAAAAATTTAAGTATATTAAAAAAAGTAACATTTTCACTGAACACTACTTTTGCTTAGTTGAGTAATACATGTTCCAGTAACAATCAAAAATAATCCGGAATGAAAACTAGAAATTTAAAGTATTTTTTACAGATGGATCTTGATCTAAAATCGATTATAAAACATTCTCAAATCTATGTTATTGACAAAAGCACTATAGCAGAACGTATGATTTTAGATAAGATAGAATACAGAGTTATTGTCTCGGCGCTGGTAAGCAAAGTTCATCCTTTTCTCATTTATTCCAGAATAAGGATTTTGACACACTTGAAAGGGGTTTTGAATGTATATGGATAAATTTAATTGCGAGGGAGAACAACGTTTTCATATCTTTCACTTCATGAATTTTTAAATATTTTTAAATTTATTCATCACATGAAGAATTTTTGAAACATTTCGTTTTAAAATGAAATTTTTATTAAAATTGCGCCGAGACTAGGAACGCTATTTTCTACTGCTTTCATTGCAGCTGAAGACATTTTTACGAATTATAATACATATTGTTAAAATCAGAAATACTCTGTAAACCCCAAATAAGAAAAGATGCAAAGAACGCTCTATCATTTGCATTTCAAATTTAAATTAAATTATGGTTTTTAAGAATCAGATGCAGTCTTAAAATTAAGCGATAAAATTAAAGAGAAAGGTCATGGTTTAAAATAAGAATATAAAATTATAATAAAAAACTTAAAATGCCTCATGTATATAAAATGTGTGGTCTTTTTCAAAAAAAACTCTTTCAATTGTAATGTCAGTCATTCCCCCCCCCCCCCATTCTCCCAAGTAACTAAAGAAACACTTAGACTTGAACGAGTGTGTGAATATGAACGTCGCACCATTCAACTACTCGAGGGCTTTTGGCAACGGACCTCGTAATTTTGAACCACGTTCAAGTGATGAGGGCAAAACCTGAGCTGGGCAACCCTTCTTCTAACTTATACAACGAAAGGGCGTTTGAGCCCCCTCTTCACGGCGAGTTTTCAGTGGTATAAAGTTCGAACTAGCGACACGCCGGCCACGAGCACCCTTGATTACTAGGCTACCGCGGCCCCAATTTAACTTGTAAGAATTAAAACTAGGATTAATGAGAGCAAACTTTTCATCGTTGACCTAAAATAAGGATCTTAAAGAACCAGGATATACAGCAGATTTCGCTTAATAATTTCGGAGTTTATCAGAAAAATAAATTTGTAAGAAATATTTTGGCTGCACTTTGAATTGAAAGTCAATATCGAAATAACTTGCGCTTATAACTTTTCTGAAAAATTCTTTCGATTTATGGAATGCGGAAGAGCTCAATTTAAAATCATGCAAAGGAAATAAAATTCTACATAATTTATGTAAAAGTGCTTTTTGTGTTTCCATTGTAAAATAAAACACATTGAAAGAAATTTGAAATATTAATACGAAAGATAAGGTGAAAAGAGCTTCATAAACAGTTTGGGTTTTAAGTACCCAAAAATTGAAGTACATAATAGATAATTTGCTATCCGTTAATTATTTCAAGTACAAAAATACTTTAATTTCAAAGAATATTTATCTTTGTGTGCAATTGTATTTATTCTAATCAGTAGGGCGTACATAAACTACTTTTTGGGGAGGGGTTACATTTTTAAAAACATTGACGAAAGCATCGTGATGTAATTTTTATGATAAAAATTAAAAATCTATTGGTCTATGGAAGGAGTTTGAACCCCCAAATCCTACCTTTACGAGTGCCACTGATTTCATTACATAATACATATTTAAAAAGTACTCTTTTGAACTTATTTTTCGGCTATTTAATGCATATTTGCTTTCAAGAAGATGTATTATACATTCTATAACAAAAAAAAAAACGACGCACCAAAAACGAGTTGCCTCATAGAGACAAAAATCGGTGGATAGAAAGATTATGTACAGAATAGAAAATGTTTAAAATTTAAGAAAAATTTAACCATTTTTTTCAGTTACATAGTTACCAAATAACTAGCTCAATAATGTGTTGATCCCCCTTTAGTCTGGATGCAAGCTGTCACACGACGTGTACGTACCGCTGTTATAGTGTATTTAGCAAATGAATGGTGAAAGAACTTTTTTTATGAGAAAAATAATTTTACATTTTGTTTAAAACTGCCAACTATATAGAAGAATTTAAATAAGTTTAAATTCCCATTGCAATTTTAATTTATCAATCCTTATAAAAATAAATCAATACCATCAACCAAATATTATATCGTGGGTTCTTACCTTTTATTGAAACCAAGAGTTTTTCAATCCAAATTTGTAACCCACTCTCATCATTCAACAGGCTCACGTAAAAGGTAGTTGACCGCATGAAGCAGACCCAAAACCGAATGATACATTCCCATATGATGAAATAACACCTTTGGCTGTAATCCAAAATATATGAATAACTGATAGAGTACCATCAGAAAAATGCTTCGGATCTAATGAATGTCAGCTTAATTAAACACACTCAAGCGATATCTGAAAGACAAAATATGTCACGATTACCTTCCAAAAGTGTATCATTGGAACTTGGCGATTACCCGCCAAAACCGATGACCCGACTAGTTGTAAAAACTGACCCCGTGATGATTTTCGTCTCAGATTCTACGAAACAAGTTCTAGGTCATTGGATAGAAGTGATTGCAGGGCTCACTAAAGGGTAGGGGGGGGGGGGGGTTCAAGGACACCTACCTGAAATTGCGGTCTCAGGTAGGCGATTTTTTCCTACTCCTAGTTGTTATTTCTGTGCGGCTAAAAAAATTTGTTTTTGAATATAGAATGATATACTATCAGGGATTTTCAAAAGAACATCTCAACCGTTAAGATATATTAAGATCTGTTCTTTTGAAAATCTAAAAGATAATTTACCTTTCTTGAACAGTAGCAATCTGGAATTGATTCTATACAGAATAAATTATAGAACTTAAGGAAAGATTTTCTTAAAATACATTATTGCATTTGAGGGTAATTGAGAGATCTAGATCTAATTACTTTAAATCACAGCTCTTCAGACTATTCTTTTTTCATATATATAAATATACGTTTCATAAACAACTTCAAAAATGCATAAGTTTCTTTATGAATCATAATATGTATGATATTTATTTTAAAAAGTAACGTTTTAGGAGATTTATTTTATTCGATGTTATTTGCACAGAATGTCCAATTTACCAATTTTATGAAATATGGCGCTCAAAAAGTATCTTAAAAATATTAATATTTTTCACAAGTAATTTTTTTCTCTTACATTGGGACCATACTAGAGAAAACTACGATAAAGTAGATCAAATATTTCAAAACAATTTAATTTTCGAAGTTGGTAGAGAAATGTTACACTTCTAAATTTCGATCGTAACTCTTATGCGCTTGTGAATTTTTCGCTGACCGTATGAAAAAAATTGCATTTCAGGTAGGATAATATAGACATTAATTATTTTACGTTTTTACAGCTAAAAAAATTGAAGAAATTCGAAATATTAAGTACTGTGAGAAAATTAATTTTGAAGGATAAAGGAATTTCTACTTCGTCATTGCATTTTTGAAATAAAAATAAATTACAAATTTTATCGTTGGAAACATAAGGTTAAACAATTTTGAAACAAGATCAAACTCGTAGATACAAAAGCACTAATAAAAAAACATTTATCTCTGATTTAAATCGGGAAAATAATTAAATCGATGAATAAATATGTTATTTTAAAATTCAGAAACTTCTCTTTGATTAAATTTTTTTCAAAATGTTTGATTAATCCCTTGCATAAATATACTGGTTCCTATCCGAGTAATGTGTGTTTTCACATTCATTATCTAGATGAGGTAGATCTTTGAAAACAGCGGCCCCACCCAACCAGCTCGCAACACAAGATCTTTTAGTAATAACTATCCCACGCGGTTGTTTTTCCAATTCCGGTCTATAGACAAAGATAAACTTTTCTCCTTTGATTTTTTTTTCTTACTCTTCCATGAAATACTAATGAAGTTCTTGGAAAGTTTCCGTTTGCTTTTAATTAACTTCGGACAAGAATTGCACAACGAACTTCTTTACAAAACTAGTGACGGATCACCACAAACTTTTGAGACACTTTCAAATGATGAGGATGACTCCCACGCGGGTACTAAATATCGACACTAATTTTATGAGCGGACTTAGAAAAACTAATTTGTTTAATCTTTTTGGTTAAAATCATTGATAAAATAGGGTGCGATCTTGTCATCCTCAAGCTACAAAGCATAACCCTCGAAACTAGACTTTATCCAAGTCTTCTCTAAAACTGTTTTTATATTTTTGAACAATGGAAGAAAATTAAATAGATTGAAAATATGTAACAAGTGTACATAAATCTTGAGAATAATGCTCCACTAAAATTTTCTAGAATTTATAAAATTGAAAAATCTATGAAAAATAAAAGAATTCATATTGCGATTTAAAAATATTTTAGAATATTTTACGCCCGCCACAATCCAAAATGTGAAGAGGCAATACGATTTGTGTGAGTGATATTACACAAATTAACTACTGGCGATTTCATCAAAATAAATCAATTAAATTTAAAATATTTTTAAATAAATTATTAGAATTACATTAGAGTTTCGTACAGAATTTCCTTTACTTGAAAGAAAAAACGGGTATTTCTTATTGTTCTCTATTTAACAACCTGTAAAGGAACTTATTGCATCTCGGTAATCAATCTCAGTGTAATTATTTTCAAAAAATAAAAAATAAATAAATTAATCATATTCATTAATACAGAATTTAGTCGTTTTCATAATATTTATTGACATTTGAGATTATAGATTGATGGCATGTTAAGGATCTGCTTATAGTTTTTTTTAATTAGGAATTTGTCGAAAAATTAATATATTCCAAATATTTGTTCCGTTTTAATATGGTACATTTCATCAACAAAAAGAACTAGGTTAAAAATTGCTGCAGAACATTTTCCCAAAGTAAATTACACTTTCAGGTAGTTTCCTTATAAATTCACCCAGTTGGCCCGTTTCGTCCGACCCGAAATCTATGAAGTTTCCACAAGGCACGTCGAAGCTTGGGTCCATCCAAGTATTAATTTCACACGCCACGAACAACTTAAGGTCATCTTAGTAATAGGTCGAAATATACCGGCTTTTTCAATTCAGTAACTGATTTTGGTATCTTTTTTTAACTGATGGAACAGAGTATGAAAACTTTGTTTCCGGTGAGGAAGAGCTTTTATAGACCGAAAATTGCATCAACTTATTTAAAGCAGTCTTAACGTACGCAACCAAACAGCATTATAAAAAGGCACAAGACAGGTCGTATAACAAAATAGGAGGAAAATTCTCCATTTAATCGGAAGATCATTCTTTTGATTCGAGATTTTATGGTTAGATATCTTTTTATTATCTGAACTACAACAGGTTTTGCATTTCAAACTTATCCAACTGTAAAACTAAATTCGCCTTTTTATATATAAAGATTCTTTGTGATTATAGAGACTAACTTTTAAAACATTAAATAGAGGTTCGCTAATAGAAATACCTGATCTGTTCATTCCTTCAAATAGTTTGAAATTTTCGTTCATTAAGTAATAAATCGAATTTGTAGATAACAATATTATCAGCTTCGGCTTTCCTAAAATGTTGAAATTCCAGTGAATCTTGGTTTAAGGTATGTTTTGTAATATGAAGCCAAATTTATTGGGTTATAACCAATTAAAATGCTAAGTGCAATTGAATACTGACCCTATTTTTTAGAAAAAAAGATTAAAGTTGCATTCTTTTTGGAGCTTAAAATTAGGACAAAACTTTTATAATTCATTACATATTACTTTGATCTCGCACTGGAAATTTGAAAAACTTGTTGGTAATTGAAAATAGATGTTCTCCATAGACAATGCTCATATACATACATTTTATTGAATTAAAAATATGACCAAAGATTGCATTAGAAAATTTGAATTGAACTGACCCTATTTATATTAATACACAATACTAATTATTACATAAATGTTTGATTTTTAAAGAAGTAATACTAAGAAGATTAATATAAACTTGCACATATCTTACAGAAAAGAACACTACGTCAAAAAAGATTATTCTGAGTGGTTATTTGAAGCAGGCACAAGTCTGATTATTATAATAATTATGGATTCTCTTACAGGCAAAGAGTAAATTGTACGCTTAACAACTGTGTGATATTAAATTAACACTCTTAAACAACAATGGTAGAAATTTAGAGCAAACTGAAAAATTGAATTTTCTTTATTATTGTACAATACTTATTAAATTGGAAATTCAATTTAATTTTATATCGATGCTTCTCCAGCACAGTTCCAATGTCAAAACCTACATTTTTTAGCAATTTTAGCTTATTGTGCCTATTTAATCATTGTTTAAGGATATAAATCAGATTTCTTGAAGCTTTTTGTATTACACCTATGTCCCAGTTATTAAATTCTTTTTCACGAGGAAGATGTTTATCCTAACTTATATTCACTATTACAATTTTGTTTGTTTGAATCTGAAATATTGATCAAAATAACTTATTTCAATCAATTTTGTAAAATGTCAACTAAAAGTAAAAAATCCTTGATAGGAAATATTAATTTACTCTCTTGTAAAGAACTAAATATGTAAATTTCTCAATAAAAACGTCAACAGTCACTCGTGTTACTATATTAATGAAACAAAACTCAACAATAAATGATTTTGAAAGGAAATTTAGCCACCATTAAACAATTATAAATAAAAGGAACAGCGTCTCTCGTATACAAGGTATGAAGTGTATAAATTATTAATTATTTAAAATTTTACAAAGCCTTACAGTTCTTATGACAAAATGCACAAATTTATTATCCCCGGGAAGCAATTCGTCTTTTAAGCTTTTCACATGTGCGACCAAGGCCAAATATGCTTTCACTCGCATGGAATGTTTATCGAGTTGCATAGCAAAGATTTTGTAATTCTTTTTATCCATATGATTTTAAAAAGGCATCAAAGGTGTATATAATAGCATTTCAATGTCAAATCGTGTAAAGGTCAAATTTTTGTACTAAAAATAACAAATCTGCGCAGATGAAAAAAAATATAGGGGATATTCACACTGGAAGAATTTTAACAAACCTACTTTGATATTCAACGTGTTAAAAGAAAAAAACGATAAGATAATATGTATGAGTTGTATACAAAGGTATTTTAACTTCAAATTAGTATTAGAGATTCACTCGAATGTCTTCTTTCTACCACAGGAAACAAAGCGAAAAATGGTCATAAATCAAACGCATATGGTCTTGGGTTTCTTTATATAATTTACAAAACCGGAAATTTAAGTCTAGATACAAAAAGTGTAGGTTAGTCAACAAGCAATTAATGATTCTATAGATCACCCCAGCTGTAATTTCTCTCGAATTTTGGTAGGAGGTAATTTTTAAAAAGTTAAGCGATCCCACAATTACTGTCATAGAAAGGGATTCAAATCCCAAAGCAAAACAATGAACCTTCTCTGTTTACTGTAATTTTTAAACAACTTTTAAAAACTAAAATGAGAAACTGATGCACTCACTAGTAATTTCTCCATCGTCCTAGTTACGTTGGAAATTTTTCTTAACCTCCCCCGTCACTCAAATCCTGTGGATATATAGTCTCTAGCTTCTTCACACAGTTGCTTCCACGAAGGACTGGCATAAATCGTGATCGTAACTCCCATATTAAAGTAATGTACGTTTATTAGGTCATTTTATTTTCAATTTTGAGAGCATTTTTCTTTATTATATTTTGGGTAACTTAAAAAGTCGGAAAAAAAGACGATTAAAAATAAAGAATAAGTTTATTTTGGGAAGAAAAAAATACCATTTTTCTATTTACTAAGAAAAATTAGAAGAGTTTTTGATAAGTTATAACTAAAAAATTATATACTAAGAACTGTTTTGAATTCTTATGTTGAAATAGCAAGTGGTTTGGAAGCTTTTGTAAAGATCAAACATACGAAATTTTAATACTAAATTTGTATTTCCCGCCATCTTAGAAAGGAGTCTTAGTTGCTAAAGGCTAAGTCCTGATCAAGAAACTTTTTATTAGCTCTTATTTCAGAAGCTCAAAGCAGAGAACCAACTGTAACTGGGGTAAAGATGAACCTACACCCTGTTTCCTCTTTTTAACGCTTATGATTTTACTTCCGAAACGAAAAAATAAAGTCATCACAAAAAATCCTAAGCTTTTTTCTATAAAGTAACAATAAAAATTAATTGCTGATTTTCATTTTCACAAAAATAATTTAGTCAATGCAGAAAATAACGAATAGATCATACATAAAAAGGTACTTTTAATCCACAACAATTTCAAATTAACGAGTGTTACGCATTAATTGCTAAAAATAAAAGACACCAAAATTGAACACTCTTTTGTGTTTTCATCCAAATACATGCAAGACGATCTAACATTTATGAATATCCATTACTGCAATTGTCATTATAAGATTTCTGAGTTAACCCATCACGTTAATTATTCAGTATCTACTGTATACAACACGACTTTTTTTTTTAAAAAAAAAAATCCTATCTACTTTATGGGCTTAGCAACTTAAGTCTCATTCTTACTGAATCCGAACCCCTTTCGTTACGTTAAGGCGAATCATCGGAAGCTGATGTTGATTGGAGGGATCAATACAAACAAGCATTCGCTGATTCGCAAAACATCCGAAGAAGATCATCTTCCCCCGTTCGATAATTTGCATAAACCCAACCGAAACAAGGTTGATCCTGAAAAATGCATCCCAACCCATCTAGACCGAAACTGATGAGAAGTAGGAAACGCGACGCTATCTCGGTAACAGATGTCATCCCCTCTTCCCCCGGAGGAAAAGGGACCCAGTGATGGCACCCCTCTCTGAGTGAGCTGATAAAAAAGAAAGCAATGAGTACTTACCAATGAGCTGGGACGATCCTTGTAGTGATGGTGTATCGGTCCGCTTCACAGGTCCTGTGGGTGAGAAGAAAAGTCCGAATTAGATCCCGAGCAGGGAAGGGGAGCACCGCGCGAAGGATGTGCGCCGATTGAGGAGGAGCGGTAGCGGTCAGGGAGCCAGCGCACAGAACCTTAGACGGACGCCGATAGATGGCGCCCGCCCGGGATACCTGCAGAGGGACAAGGCTCCTCTCACTTTTGGTCTTTTCCGATTTTAGTTTTTTTACAGAAAAGAGGGAATGGAGCGATTGTGTGTGGAAGAGGGAGGCAAGAGGGGAAATAACGCTTTCGTTCCCTCCGAGGAAAGCACCGATTCTCTACGCGTCATTAATGAAAGGAACTCGTTGCGTAGGTATTCGCTACCTGCGGAAAAGTACTTAACGGAGAGTAATTAATAAGGAATTAAATGGAATGCCCGCGCAAAAATAAAATCCGATATGCTTTTCTGAAGTGAAATATAATTAACTGAAAAATTCATGACAAAACGAAAGGATGAGGCGTTTAATAATTGTTATGCGCCCGCAATTTTTATTAAATTATTTCAAAGAAAGAGATTTAAAATGTAATTCTAGAAAAGAACAACAATTGTTTTTTAAGGGGTAAGGTGGAAAGGAAAATATTTCAATTTTAAATAGCATACGAATTGTTTATCATTTATTTAACTAAGCATGATTAACTTTAAGCTACACCCCCTACGATCCCATCAGTGGTACCTTTTTTTATTTAGAAAAACTACAGATTTTTGAAATATGCTTAGTTAGCTATGTGATTGTTACTTTGGCTGAGCCACAGAAAACGTTTTTGTCAGACTTTGTCAGTTTGCGGGGGAAAACACTGCTTGCATAGTCACAGAGACTCAACAGCACATTTCAGAAGAAAATATTTAATCATTACGACAGTGGTTATTTTAGGTTCGAACAATCCATCAGAATTAAGATATTATTCGAAATTATTTGAGGCCGAAGGAAAATTTTCATTGAAGATTTAGAATAATTATATCAGAAAAAGTATTATCGATTCAAAATATTAATTTGAAAGCAGCAAAGAATTCAATATCTTCTTTCACACATATTTAACAACTGAACCAAAGATTACTGAATATTCTTAATTTTAAAATTATATATCTTTTATGAAAAGTTTCCAAGAATAGAGGTGCATTTACATATAGAAATATAAATAAACATGGTGAAAATATAAATAAACATAGAACATTTCATAATGTTATAATGAAACTTGGGCAACATGTGCTTTGAATACAAATTTTGTATAGTTAAATTAGTGTAGTAAAATATGCGTATATATGAAAATATTTAAACGAATCTGGTTTAAATTTTTAAAAATAGAACATCCGAGAAACATCGAGAATATTTCTTAAGTCATAGTTTTATGCCATGAGAAAGACAATCATTAAAAATCAAGTTTCCCTTAAATGCGCTTATTATAAAATACATTTATCTTATTTCTGCTTCTAAACCAAAAAAAATATTGAAAAAAAGATTTGAATGAATTTTAAAATGCTATCGAAATAAAATATTTGCAAATGATCCAGTTTCGTGACATTTGTAAGGAAATGAATTTAAATGTAAATCGAAATAGAATCATGGAGGCAAAATTCGAAACTTTGCTCATAAGAACTTCGAAAATAAAGAACCAAAATATTCTAAATTATGGATTAACTTCAGTTGATATCTTTAGCTAATCAATGGAGTTAAAAAATAAACAAAACTGGAGAGTTTTCTTGTAACAGCGAAATGGGTAAGCAATGCGAGAAATTTTTGTCTGTTTACTCACAATGTTACCTTTCCGACACACAAAAAATGCGTCAAATTAAAGGTATATATATATAACTTAATAAATTTACTAGCGAGATTATTATTTTAAGGCAATTTTTAAAATATCTTCATTTAAAGAACACAATTATATAACAGTGTGTATTAAATTGCTTTTCACTTAAGCTTTGATCTTAAATCGGATTAGATCCAACATTTATAATCCGTATCGTAGACAGATGCGCCGAACTTTTGATAATGAAATGGTAAATACTTTTCCCGATTCCGAATTGAAAAAAAATGTTGAAAGATGCTGCTTCAATTGATCTTATTTTCTGCGTTTCTTCGTATGGCTTAAATTTACAAAATGTATTTTTCAGTTGAATGTAAAGGGCATTTCTGTAATTTTTAGTCCTAATGTACATATATTTACGGATCAAGTGCAAACCGGTACAAATTACTGGTGCCCAACCCTTAAAAAACATGTTTCTAGTTAACGTTAAATACACATTTCATTAGAACTTTAAATTTTTAGCAAATGTGACTCTTCATGCAATATTACTCATCAAAAAACTTTTCTTGCATCTTCTTTCCGAGACAAGAAAAATTGTTACCGGGACTCCAATTATTTGTATCCTGACTCGTGACGTAGAAAAACTAGTACGATATTCATACGTTTTGAATATTTGAGGAAAAAACAATTTAAAATACGCAGACGCCTTACAATATGCTAATTGCTTTTAATTTGCTATTCAATTGATTTCCCCCTGTCATAACTTCTTGAAAACTTGTGTCTATTGCCTCTTTCACGTTCATAACTCAGAAAATTCTATAGAAATAAAAAGGTCATCGCTCTGATATTTGCTTGGAATTTAGATTTCAGAAGAATGTTATTCAAGCCTTTAATACATAAGCCACCTGTTCAACTCTCTATTCGATGTTTGCCGCTTTCACTCACGTGTTTATTTTCTTTGCCCATCCTAACTTTCTTTTGAACGCACCATTTCCTGTACGAGTGCCAACTGGACACCTTCGCCTCAATGGGAATTCCAGGCTGAGAAATAGGTTGGAACTTTGGCCGGTGGAATGTTCATTCCTAGTTATTACAAAACATTTAAAAAAATCCAATAGGAAGATGCTAGAACGTGGCTTTTATGTCATTCAAATGAGCCATTCCGCAGCCTACAGTCACGAAACGGTTCAAACTAATCACTAGCCTTTTATATGTGTAAATATCCGGCTTACATTGTGTCCATTTTTTTTATCAGTAATTCTCGAGAAACTAAATCAGGATGAATAAAAAGTATGAAACTATACAATTGGGAAAAATAGCAGGCGCCTGAGAATGAATTCGCATCGTTCCGTCTTGCATTTTGGAAATTAAAGTATCGCTTTAATACTCGAAATATATTATTTCTTGGTCTAGACTTTAACCAGATGTTAATATCCGAAATAAACACCAGGTTTAGATACTTCAAGTAATGCTATGCAAGATTAGTATATTAAAAAAAGTACAATCTTATTAAAATAACTAATTAAGTAATTTTTTTAACAGGAAATGTTTCTTTAAAAACATCTTATTTGGAATTAAATGATTTCTTTTATATGGATTACTCGCTTGAATATTTTGATGCAATTATTTTTAAAATAGGAAAACTTAAGAAAAAGATGAGATAGCGACTGCAATGGTTTATTGATGAAAAAGCCATTTGCAAAATTTATAATGTGTGGTAAACCAATTGTTAATCTAGTTAAGAGAATAGCCAAGGAAACTAAAACATTCGGAGTAACCATTTATATTCGATTAATGTTTCGATCATAAAATAAGTTTCTTTTACATTAAAACTGAAAATTCTTAAAATTGCAAAACCTTCACTTAATTTATTACATTTGTACATTTATTTTAAAGGCAATCCATTTGATGTTTCGTAATCAGAGTTGCAAGATTTAAAATGAAAGAGCTAAATCATTATCGTAATCCGGCTCGTTTCTCAAACTGTGGGGTGTAGCCACCTAGGGGGGAGGGGTTAAACCTACGAGGGGGCACGAGGCGAGCATATTGAAAAGTCGAAAATAAAAGATTTTAAAAATTGTCAATTTACTTAAAGGAAGCAAATCAAAATACATTCTCACTGATAATATATTTATAAAGGTATTAGTTCTGTACAAAGTATTTAATTTAGTATTGATGAATATTAATTATCAAAAATAAGTTTAGTAATTACTAGAGACTTATGGGCTTATCATATACAAAATTTAATACTTATCTTGATAATTTGTACGATTTATAATTAAAGTCGATTGTAGCCTTAGCGTCAAAGTACATTATTCTTGCATTCAATTCATTGTTATTGTATGAGAGGGGTGCGATGAAAACTATGAATGAAAATTGGGTCACAAATATTGAAAGTTTGAGAAGCACTGTTGTATGCAAAACATCATGTTTTAATAACATAAAACAATTTCTCTCTTATGAGGAAAGTATTTCAATATGGCCTATGCAATTCTAGTACATATGAATAATTAAAAAATATTAATTTATTAATACTATACTCTAAATGCAAGATATCCAAAAATAAAATGTAAATCAGTGCTTGAAATTAGTTGGAAGAGTGCATATTAGTTCAGATTTTTCAATTTCACACTCATATTACTTAAATTAGGTAAAGATTTAAATCTATCGACGTGTAAAAAAAAAACAAGAGAATTTTATTTTTTGTTTCCTTTGCAGTGTTAAAGGAATACTATAAGAATAAAAACTATAAATTTCTTATAAAATATCAAACAATGTGCTTAGGTTTAATTCCATTCTAGAAATATTCGAAACAAAACTCGATGAAAATGTTAAATGTAGGATAGTACGATGATAAATTAGCGGAGGCATATTATAAGCAACTCATTTAAATATAAAAAGCTTAAAATGTAATAATTCAGCGATAAATATTATTCAAAAAGCTTCGGTCATCGAATCCTCTTAAGGGAGTCGCTATTTGGGGGAAATATCAACGATAAAAACAAATTTCCATGGTAAGGATAAAAAAATTATGTATAGATAAATGAAAGGTAAGTTACTTTGATATATTTTATTTCTATAATAACTACAAATACTAAGAAAAATTACATATCAATAAAGGCAGGGATTTCTATACACTGTAATATAACGAGAGAAGAATTCCTATTCTCGAAAAAATACTCTCAAGGTCCAAAACTAAATTTTGTAAGACACGTATCGGTTCAAAACTCAAATTATATGTCACGAGACAGAACTGAACAGGAATAATGAATCGAAATCTCAAATTTCCCTTCACCCCCATTCATTCAAAATACACAGCCATACAAATTGAAATAATTTATAAAACTGATGTGTTCGATCATGTGAAAACTCGTGGTCCAAAAGAATTTCTCAAACAAGAGCACTGCGCCTTTGTTAGTAAAGACCAAAAGTTTGTGTTCTACTCAATGTTTACACAAATTACCACAGATGCTCTACAAGATTAGTTTAACAACTGCAATAAAAAAATAAGCTCGAATCAAAAAATGAAGATTAAAAAACCAAATAGAAGAAAACTTTTTTTAAATCTAATACATTTTGATTGCGTTCATGTATATATATATATATATATATATGCGGTTTTATTATTTATCATATTATCTTAAATAGCCCATTCCCGTTTAGCAATTATCTTCTTCCAATCAGCATTTTTTATTCAATATATAGCATATACCCGGAGGTTGCACGCTATAAGAACGTTTAAAACCACATTTTTCAAAACTTTTGGTGTGGTCTTATTAAAATTCGACGTATTTACTTCATTAATCTTAAGCGTTTTGACCATCAGATGTTGCAAAGAAATACGTTAGTTTGTAATTATTAAATATCTATATAAATATATAAAACTGAAGGTTGAAAATTGGAACTATAAATGTTTTCTCAACTCCATATATTTCCTAAGTATCGTAATTTGAGTACTAATTGTATGCTTTCCGAGAAAAACCCCGTCAATTAGAACACTATTCAAATAAATAGGACGATATATGAACTAATTGGAAACGTTTGACCGTCTACTTGTATTATATGGCTATTTTTAAAACTAATTTTCCTAACAAGTTATCAGAATTAGTCTTATGAAACAAAATTACATAAGAGGTTTCAAAACTCAAAAAATCATGAGCAACATCAAATAAACAATTAAGCGTTAAGTACCTGAATATATAGAAAAATATCTTAGGTTGGGAATGTTCAGTTAAGTAACTTTTGAGTCGCCGTATCAATACAAATCCATATTTTTTCAACAAAAAAAAACATGAAACAAGTTATATTATTCAATGACTAAAAATATGATAGTTTGGCTATAATTCCGTTCATTAAAATATCTTTAAAGGTAATTTGCCTGAATTTTAGAAGCTTTGAAACAAAATGAGATAGCGACAAAATGGTTCAATCAGCTTGCTTTCCTTTAGCATTTGTAGATTTTATGGCTTGCATATTCATATCTTGTTTAATAAGCCATATCTTACAATGACAAATTTTAAAAACTTTTGATTTAAAACTCGAAGATATTAATATATTTTGAATATCTACATTAAGCTTGGCTATGGTTACTAAATAACTAAATTCAAATAAATTGTTGCATTTCGATATAATTAGCTAACTATATCCTTATTGGCTCTTAAAAAGGCAATAACGTTTTCATACTACTCCTCGTTATTTTGTAATTTTTCACAAATTGAATTTTTTTAAATTGAGATTTAAAGGAATATATAAATGTATTTTTAAAAATATATTTAATAGAAGTATAAATGTATTCGCGAAACTCTAATCCTAATATTAATTTTTAAAAATTTATGTAATAGACGTTCTCTATAATTACATTAGGAATTTTTTCTTTCTATGCAGTCAGAAACTGAAATCCTTAATTGAATTTCATAATGTTCTCATTAAAGGCAAACGTTCAGCTAGATGGAAAACTTGAAACTGAACTGGAAAAACTTGATGAAAACTGATCGAAATAAAACGCATGTACGAGTCATACGAAATCGTAAGACTGAAAACTTTACTGAAACTTTACGTATTTACTGAAAACACATTACTAGTATATTTAAAACAAAAACTTATTTAAATAAGCATAATTATAAAAGTATCACAAAACTTGATTTTTAAAGACATTAGAAATATATCTATATTTTTGAAAAAGAAAAACTTCAATTTCAAAATTATAATGATCCAGTAAATGCTTCGTTCATTTAAGATTTTAAAAAGGCACTCTACTCTGATGGGAAATCAAACAGTCAAAATATTTCATCTACTTTCCGATATATGGGCGAATCCATTTCCTAAATAATGATCTACACAAAGCGTGAGAAACTTCGGATTTAATAATTTAAAAAGAAATATCTTTAAGAGGAAAGAGGAAGGTATATAACTACGTAAACAGTCACATTAATTTTAAAACGAGTGACAAAATATAAATTTATCTACATAAATAATTTTTTAAATAAAATTTTATCGACTTTTGAAAACAAGTTGAATTCCTGCAGCTCGAGAAACTGCTGAAGAATGGAGTGGCGGAAGTGAAAAGGAGGCCCATGAAAAACAAACGCGTCAATTGGCCCGAAGTTTCGGGCTCTCTGATGGGCAGTGAACCGAGACTGCAGACATGTAAAACGAGATCATTATAATTCCATTGTTCGATTTACTGTTTGGACATATTAGAAGTAGGATGTTTGTCAAATCGTTATCTTGCCATGGAATCAGTCGAAGACTCCTTCACACTTTAACAGCACAGACGGAATTTGCTAAGCAGAATCCAGTTACTTTTGAAAGAAAATATTTTGCTCTTTGAAACAGTCTAAGTGAAACATAATCGCATTTCTAAGGATATATCATTAGAAATATTTTAATTACTGCAAATTGGTTCAAGTTTTTTACAAATTCTACTTATTTATCACTATAATTGTGCAGTTTATTAACTCTTCAATGCAAGATATCAAATAAATACAAGATATAGTTTCCAAGTTTCAGTCTTTCCTATATGTAATTGCACAGTTAAAAATTCTCCAGGAAAAATGTTCGTCTTTTCGGAAACTATATCTGATGCAGAATTTGAGTAAAGAAGAAGTAAGAAAATACATTGAATAATCGATTTATTTCATTAAATTTCAATTTAAAATCTCAAGAAAATAGGAAAACACAGTTGTTATATTCTGGGATGCATGCAATAGAAACATTAAATTAATTAAATATTCTGCACAGGAGAAAAAAAGAGCAGTAACATAAATCTTTAAAAATTCACACATAAAATTTTAAATACAGAGCTTTTTACAAGCTTTTATTTAACTTGCAATGTAATTTGTTCGGGTGGAATCTTGTAACAATTTTGAAGCCGATATCTTCAACCGATTGAGCTGAAATTTTATATACACGTTTAGTTTGGAAGACAATGCATGTTTTGACGATTTATATTTCTATATTGCAATTAGTTAAAGATTAATTTAAAACCTTAAAACGCATAATTGTTTTACCCTGTGAGCTGTTTATTCCGCTGTGCTGGGCGAAGCAAAATGAAGAACTAAGAGATGATTTTGATGAACGATTTGGGGGGGGGGGGGAAGTTTCGACGTTTTTAAAACAGCTATCCAATTTTTTTCATAAAACTCAGTCAAAAATAATAACAGCATTGGAAAGATCGTTTATTTCGCAACGATACGGTATTATGATTTTTTTTAATAAAATAATATTTGTATTTACGATTTAGACATTTCATAAAAACGCATTGATTTGACATTTTCATAAAAACGCATCGATTTTGAATCGAAATTCTTTTCATTTAAATGAATCGACATTCCATACTTAAACAGCTCATGCTTTACACTTTTAGAATCAGTCATTTTATTTTTTTAAATGTCGAAAACTTTTTACGATTTTTCAAAATATACTCAAAATTTTAAATAATTAATAACTTTGTCATTTATGAAGATAATCTCACGAAACTTTTTTTCGTGTGTCGAACATTATCCGAGGCTTGTACGAAGATTAAAAAAAAATTGCTTACAAATTACGGATTTTAAAACTTTGTGTTTTTCGTCTAATACCCTTTTTGCGAGAATTCATTTAGCTAGACTGTTCGAAATTAACCAGCAAATGACCTTGCAACAATGATACATTGAATGAGATGAACAGACTGAGAAACCTGTCCAGTGATAACTAAAAAGTAAACAATAAATTAAAAGTAAAAAAACTTTTAAAAACAAGCTTTTATTTAAATGCGCTAAAAAGAATAAAATAAACTGTTCCTTTAAAACTTTTTTGCTATCAACTTATAACGTCATTACACAATTTATATGATATAAAAGCTTGTCGCGAGATTCTTCGCGAGAGTGCAGATAAACAAGTAAATTAAATAACTTAATCTGATTTATTTCAATTTTTAAAATTTTCAACCTAAGTAAATAAGAGTACTTAAATCTTGCGACAAGCTTTTATATCATAAATTGTGTAATGACGTTATAAGTCAGTAAAAAAAGTTTTAAAGGAAAAGTTTATTTTATTCTTTTTAGTGCATTAAAAAATAAAAGCTTGTTTTTAAAAAAAGTTTTTTTACTTTTAATTTGTATTTCAAGAGGTGTCAAATCTAATAAACTGAATGGCTATTTTCATATTAAGCATTATTTAAAATATTTGAATAAACAGCACGATATGCGTTTCCGAGTTTAGAGAAGCTCAGTTAAAGAAATAACTTCTTATTTTTTCCCCCCGAAATATCTTCCAATAAGCGAGATTTGTAAACTAGTTCAGTTCTGTTTGTAATTACTCGGAAACAATCCCTGTGGGTTAAGGATCATGGAGGCATGCCTTTAAGATACAAAATTAGAGACAAAAAAATGAAGGACCTTTGGAAGAGAAAATACTTTTTGCTTACAAGAGAAAATCTTTTAACAAGAAAAACATTTCATTTCACTCGCATCTAATTTCTTTTCTAGGAAAGCAGAAGTGAGGAATATGTATTAAAAAAAACCAAGTTTTTTAAAACAAAATCAAATATCTTTGGTACTGAATGATATTCAAACTAAAATTATATATGTGAACTCAGCAAAAAATCGTTTTAATTGAAAAATATTAAATTTTTTTTTATAACGATACAACTTAGATTGTGTTTCTGAGTAATTACAAACAGCTCTGAAAACCATATTTTATAAATCATGCTTATTAGACGATATTTCGGGGGGGGGATAAGTTATTTCTTCAACTGAGCTTCTCTCAACTCGGAAACTCATATCGTGCTGTTTATTCAAATATTTTAAATAATGCTAAATATGATCCTTAAGAAATTAAGTTTTTAAAATAAAGCATAATTTTATTTTAAAATGATTTTAGTATGTGAAACCATTGATATAATTTTCTAAATTAAAAAATTAATGCAGAAATAAGTATCAGAAAAAATTCAATGAATGCGTCAAATTCATTTGAACAGCATGAACGAAGAAAACTTCCGTTTAATGTACTGCAATAGTTATTACTGTATATTAGATTTCATTCGAAGTCTTAGAAAAAAAATATATCAAGGACATACTATACTTTGAACAAATCTTTAACCATTATTTGAAATTTTCCAGAATATGTGAAAGAAAATTATACTGAAAACATTATACGCATGAACTTACTGCGTAAAGAAATCAGAGCATAAAGATTTCTTTTTTTAAAATCTGAAAAATATTCTTAAAAATGCATTGTATTGCATTTATAATAATTAAAAAGAAAATTTCTTTTAAATATTAATTATATTACCACTGTCTACCGAAAATACTTTTAAAGAAAAGTTTCCTCTGTTACATGTGTGAATGGCAGTTCTTACGTCAATAGATTTCTCACTAGACAATCATTGGTGTTGAAAAGTCTGTACAGAACGTTGAAATTATTTTAAGTGTGAAAAATAAACAAAGCGTCTTGTGTCAAGAAATGCATTAGAATGTTCAAAGAGAAGTATAAAAAAATTAGTTTTTTAAACTCTACAATACACTGAAATAGAGTCGTAAAAAATTTAAGTGTACATGATTCCATGTCAAGTCTCCCTTTTTCGAATTATCTTCGGTATATATAATGATCTCGATTTAAAATCAGATTTAGGGATTCTTCTGGTAAAGATTGTTTTTAAGGATTAATATCGTAACCTTATATCGCGAAACAATGTACTTTTTCTGACTCGTTAGTTATCTTAAAGGTCTGCACCTCATCTCTGACAAACATAGATTGAAAACTTTGAAATGATGAAGCTTTTTTTACATGCTTAATTTCTTCACAAATACTTTCTAACTTCTAAGTATTACTCATAGCTCCTAAGCCTCCATTTGCAATTTCTCAAAATCAAGAGATCAAAGGGTTGTGAAAAAGAATGACTCAACCGATTTCTTTCATGTGAAACGACTGTAATTTCAGATGTATGTAAACAAAACAGCAATGAAAACGTCTTCTGCGAGAAAAATGAAGAGAAGCGAGTTTATTGACCAAAGTGGACGTTGATTGAAAAAGCGTAGTAGATCTGTGTCAGTGTCAATCAAGAAAGGAAAACCCGTTCGACTGAAGGCCATCGAAATGGAGAGTTTGTGCTTGACCGGTGATTGACTTGAAAAGTGATGACTGATCGAAATTAGTTCAACTAACTTACAGAAGGACAACACCCTACCATAAAACACGCAAGGATGACCCATTGTGTAGAATCAACACCGGTGGGATTTCGTGAAGGAAAGAAACAACCTATAATTACGTCTGGAAGGAATGATTTGATTGCATTTTAAGAGTCTGGACTGCATTCTCGTGTTTCCGAGAGCCTCAAATTATATTGTTAATGTGCTATCATTCTAATAGCTGCTCATTAAGTCTCAGCTAATGCACTCATTCAAATAAAAATTCAAATTACAAACGCTTTTAACATTGACCTAAATGTACCAGCTGTCTCGCATTAAAGGTGGATTCTCTCAAGTTTTAAAAATTGCAGGGCCCTTTCCAGCAAAAGGGATTTTAAACTGCCCTAAACTTATAAAATAATATGAAAGAAACTTAGTGTTAGCGAAATATCCACAGTGTGTTTTATTCAAACATTATAAATTATTCAAGAGTTTTGTCAGATTCTGTTAAAATGATGTAGATTTCGATATATCCTTGATATTTTTAAAATTTAAATTTGGGAATTTATTTAAAGTACAAATAGTATCGAATCAGTTATACTGTTATCAATCTGAATAAATTAACAAAAAATTGAATAGATTTAATTTTTAGAATTTTAATCCTTTAGGAAATAAAGATTTTTATATTCGAAAAGATACCCTAATTAATATTTTCCCGAAGATGTGACAAGCTACATAGAAGCTATTTTTTATTCGAGTGTTTAATTGCCTAACGTCGTTATTTATACCAATTCGAAAACAGCACAAATACGTAAAAGACCGTACCAACACAGAAAACACTAAACCACACACACAAGCGTACCTAAAATATCTAAAATTTAAATATTCGGGATCTTTTCTTGCGAATATAATGAGGTAAAAAATAAACTACTCCCCATTCCTTCAATAAAACAGACTAAATAATCTCATTACAAAAATTTTTTTTAGCACTTACGATTCTTAGAAAAAATGTCCATGCATTCAAGAATACAAATTTTCATTAAAAGTATTGAAGTACTTTTGGTGAAAATTTGTAAGGAAAAATTTGTATTATATATTTATTTTGACTCATCCAATAAAATTAAAAGATTTTCAGTTTGTATGGTAGAAAATGTACGCCTGTCAGGAACTAAAAGAAGAAACACCTAACTGTTAAACGATTCATTTAAAAGATGTCCATACATTATAGCTATCAGAATGATGAAAAATCCTTAAAGTATTAAAGAAAATGACTTAAATGATGGATGGCTTACGGCTTATCTTCGTTGAATGCTCTTATGAAAAGTGCATGGCAGGTTGTGCTTGTTCACGACCTCACATTCTACAGGGAGGCTATCGTGGAAAAAAGTGGTTAGTAAAAAAAAGTATCCTCAGAAATAAAAATCGTGAGCAAATAAAGTTTACAATGTCGAAAACTTCCGCATTTGGAAGAAATTTCATTCCCCCCCCCCCGCCCTTTAACAAAAAATTACATTTACTTACCAATTTAAACAGCTCTACACGTTTCAAATCAGTGTTGAAGTAATGACATGCCTCATAATAGTCACTTTTTAGTTTTAACAATTATTTATAATTGCGCTTCAAGGAGTACAAAAGAGTTTTAATCGACATCCATTGCGTGCGTAGAAACGGTTAAATAAAATTTAAAATTGACAAACAGGAAGGTCGAGCTAAGTTCAGAGAAATTCAATCAAAATCTGATGGCTGATCTCACTGTTCACCTTCGAGTCGTTTTCCTTAACCTTTTGCGGACGAGATTGCAAGGGACGGAAGTATTCGTGAAATAGTCAAGTTTCAAAACATTCAAACTGGACTTTTCCGACACCGCCCAGAAGAGTTGAATTCTTGAAATCATCAGTAAGAAGTTTCCAACAAATTGAGGAAAAGTTGTGTTTTATTTACTCTATTTAAAATTATTCATATTTCATTTTGCTCCTATTGATACTCCTCTTCATTAATTTGAAAATTTAGTTCTCTCAACGCGCCTTATTTTATTTCTAAAACTTAACGTGTTAATTTCCGCTTTATATGTCATTCTGTACATTTCCGCCCCACATTCCATTGCTTATAGTCTAGTTTTTCTGCGCAATGATTTTTGCATCAGCCACATACACCTCTAATATCTTTTATTTCTACTAAATATATCTTACTATTCTACAGAAATGACAACATACAAAGATTTTCTCGTTGAGAATTCCATCACCGGACTGTAAATCGGAATTTATTTTCAAACCCTTGCGAAAGTACCACCTGTTTCACTATCCTAAGAAAATTGGAATTTCACTTCGTAAGAGAAATACACGAAAGGCTTCATCGATTTTCTAAAATGCATTTATTTCAGGATGAAAATAAATCTGGACATTTTGGTAGATCATTATCTGCTATGAAACAGCAGAATAAAAAAGTTTATCTCGCTTATCGCAGATAAAATTCAAATCTATTTTGTACATTTCGAATGAGCTGGACTGACATTATGCAACAATTAGATTTGATTTTTCTTTATCAATATCGCATTAAAATCATAATAGGCTGTTTTATTGCTGAATTTCGTAATTTTTAACCACATTCAATAGATGATGACGATATCTTGCAAGTTTCATTATCACACTAGGTGATGCGATGATTTCGAGGCCCACTAAATCCATCGTGCAGTCCCCACAAAATCAAAAGACACGGATGGAGTCAAGACAATCCTACGATTCCTCACCCACAAAACTCGTAATATGCCCTCCAGCTTTCATCGTCTTAAAAAGGCCGCATATTAAGCTAAGTGGAGCTCATCAGGTAGCATAGTCAAAAGAGTTCGATTTTTAAGTACAATATATTTAAAATACTTCAGAGACAATTCAGATCAATTACTTTTCATATTCTTACACCTTGAGTTTTAAAAAAATTTATCTTCATATCCCAAACAATAAAAATTTTCAACCAAAGAAATTCTATCGAATAATTTAATTACGAACCACGACTAGAATATATCGATCGGTAATATTATCGATAATTTAATCTATTATGTTGAATGCTTTAATTACAGAAATAAAATTTGGGAGAAAAGAAATTTTTCTTCCTTTAATACGAAATTCTATATGTTTGTATATTTCAATTCCTTAGTCAAATTTAATTTAATAATTATCTTGTTTTGAATGTATTAAATATTTGAGAAACAAATTTTTTTTAATTACTCATTACTAGGTATTATTGACAAATTTTCTAAAAAATAAGAATATTTTTCCATTTACATCTCTTCTTTGAGGGTATTATTAAGAGTCATGAGAATAAATAAACTTAAAATGGTCTCCAGCAAACCGTAATCATCAATAGGAATAAAATGTGTACGAACATTTTAAAATGAAAACTCATGCGAGGTCAAAGAACTGAAATTTTATGTATTTTTTCCTCCAAGAGTTGCCAAAAAAAATCACCTTCTAAATTTGGGTCATTTTCAAAATTCTAATTTAAAATTAAAATCCAAAAACTACAAGAAAACCTATCGAAAAGAAAAATTTAAATCCTTTTCGAATGAATCTAGATATTATAATGAGCTGAATGGTGAATTTCTCATTACTGCACAAAATAATTTTGAGCTTCCAATTAAAAAATCGTTAGTACATATATTTCACAATATTCTTCCAAAGAGATACTCATCAAATCTTCTGAAAACATCTCATTGATCTAAAATGGAATGCACACATTTTGAATTTCAGAGGATTTCAAAAATAAATTAATTTTAATAACCAAAACTTATTTTCCACCCAATAATGATTTTAAAAAATTGGTGTTACAAAATGTCAGTGAATGCATCTTATGTCTTAAACATCCATATTATAAATTTGTGTGTGTGATGCTCTTTAAATATTCACTACTATAATGTTTCAAATATTAGTTACAAGAAATTTACACTTAAGAATACCACAAATCTAATTATTATAAACCGCCCCTTATTCAAATAAATCCCCCTCCCCTCCTTTAAGTTACAGAACTGCATGACAGTTTGATAAGCATTAAAAAACCATCGCAACCTCGCGATATTTTCCTCAATTTATAACGCGCACCCGCTCTATTCTCTTATCATTTGGGTGGTGAGAAATATAAAACTATACAATCAGAATTTGGCATCACTAAAAGTTGGCACTCCCATAAAAACACCAAATATATTTGGCAGAAGCGTGGCGATTTCAGAGGATAAGGGCTATTCGTTTGGGTACTCCTGGTGCGAACGTAATGAAAAATACAAAGGAAACCATGAAGTTAGCGTTAAATTATAGAGTTAGATATCAGGGGATACTTATCTGCAAATCTAGGTTACTCTTTTCTCACCGTTTTCTTCTAACAAAACGAAGGGTGCAAAACAATGCAAATTGTTTTAGCACCATTTTCAGAGATTTTGGACTGAGTCGCGTTTACTTTTTCCCCCTTCCCTCAAATCACACACACACACACAAAACAAGTTTTATCGGAACTTACTATGGTGCAATGGCGTTCATAATCGCTGCTATAATCCCTCCATGCCCTAGTATTTGCTTAATGAAAACAATCAAAACCACAGTGGAGAAATATATATCTACTAATTTATGTTAGTGCGAGACCATTGTTCGATTAGTTAAAGGCACATGCAGACAATAGAATTTCTGGGAATTCTTTTCAGATAGATCTATGTGATCGAATCTAGAAATTAAAGATTTCTAAACTAGTATTTAGGTGGCTTCGAAAACATGTTTTTTCCTCTGTAATTTACATGCCGCTTGTTTTCATACAAAAGAAATTCATTTCTGTTCCCATTCAAATGCCATTTAGAAATTCTCTCAATAGCATATATAAACAAAAATAGGAAATCCAAAGGTTTTTTTGGAGGAAGTGTACGGAAAGTAAGGCAATAAAAATAGTTTCATTCAATACCACATTTAAATATAACCAAGATTATTAAAAAAATCTTTTACTTTGTAGCAGTAATGCAGTTATAATTATACTAAGCAGTCTATAAAACTGTGCGTGTTTCTAACACAATCTTTTTTTTTCAAACGAAATATCTATTTAGTTATAACAAATGTGAAGTTGAATCTTTTAAAATTATTTTAACATTTTTAAATGCTTTGATTAAAATGAGCATGCTTAGCTAATCTAATCTGCCTTATCCTTCGTATTCCTATGAAAAGTTTTCATGTAAGAAAACATTCACTTTGTTAAAAAATTCTCGTACTCCACTTACCAACAAGAAATCAGTTGAGCTAAAATGTGTGTGTATATATATGTTCAAAATTTTATTTTAAAACAGTAAAGAGAAAATTCAGTAAAATAATACAATACTATTTAAAACTTGGAAAATTATTGAGTTATAGCATTAACAACGATTAATGTCACTTTAATATCTCGTGTATAAAAGGAAAAAGGTGATAAAATAAAAAAGATCTTAGTTCAATCCAAAAATTGCTTTATGAATACATTTAATACATTTCGAATCGGTTTGTTGAATTAACATTACAAAGCTTCACAATAAGCAGCTAGCTAAAATTTTTAGCGTGTTTTTAAACTCTCTCAAATCAAATTTAATAAAGATAACAGTCTAACATTTTCCTTTTCTAATTTACAAACCATGCCGTATGAAAAATTTTACATTCAGCCGTATTTGAGATGTTTTTGTCCTCATTTCACCGTAACGGCTATCATAATTAGACAATATTTTCTCTCATCTCTGACTTTTCATAATATAAGTGTTAAAAGAAATTGGCTTCAAGAGCAAACCAAATTCTACCACAGAAACAATCAAGTGGTTGCAAGCTAAGTAAAAGTGTAAAATATAACACAGGGAAATATATAATTTCTGTCAACAAATTTTTAGATGCAGCTAATTTTATGTGGGGAATTAGAAACGGGGGGGGGGGAATTGTAATAAATGTATGGATATACATAATTAGATATAACTTTCTGTTAATTTTCTTATCTCGCCATAAAAGTAAAATTTGTCAATGAAGCATGATCCACCTGATAATCAAAACTGAACGTCGAACTCAATAAATAATTATTCAATAGCAACGAAGTTGAGGGTGTATATCAATACGTAAATTCGAAGTAGTGTTGAAATGTGTGTGTATATACAAAATACAGGAAGATTTATGAAATCTAAGGTTTCCTCGAATCTCCGTAATATTCTCAGTATAGTAGAAAGTTTATTTCTAAGACCTTTTAAGAGCAAGAAATGCATGTGTGATGATTCACTGGTTATTAATGTCGCATTCCAAAACAGCATAAGGATTGTCGACGACGAACCTCGTAATTTTGACTGTTAACGCAAGTATGATTACGCAATATAATGAACCAAAAAAGAATGCATTTTTAAATGTCTTAGCCAAATGACAATTTAAGATATTTTGGTTACTTATTTGCAGCCCTTATATTCATTTATTGGCAATTACAGAAATGAATAAATATTTATTATGTATTCCTTTTTAAAATAAAAAGCAGTTTATGAGACGCTTTCATTAAAGTAGTACGAACTTTAAAAAGGCCAAATCTTTTATATTAAAATGGTACTCTATTAAATCACTCGAATATTTGATTATCTTCAAGAAAATTAACCATTATTCGAAAAATTGACCAATATTAGAACAAAGAAAAAAAGCTAGAAATTCAAGATTCAATATTTTTTTTTAAATAAAGCATTTGGTGCTTTAACGTAATACTTAAACACGAAACATGAAAATGCTTTTAAATGTTTTTATCCCTTTTCCATTACAATAGACTTTTGAAAGCTGCGTGACCTGGAATTTCATCCGCAGTCGAATATCTTGCGAAAGGATCTACGATCTTGAATCTTCCACGAACGAAGAGTCCAACATTTGTCATCGAAGAGTGTGGGTTTTAATGGATCTCCAATCACCCTGCTCTAATAAACGCGCATTTGGTGCCGTGGCCCAATTAACCACTAGGCCGGGAGATAATGAAAAGAGATTTCGAAGAGAGCTCGGACAAAAAGAATCCAAACAGAACGGCATTTGATACAATAAAATGTTGAGGAATTATCCGGAAATCGAAAATATTCCATCATTGTTACGGAATAAAATAAATCCAATGTTACAGCAACGCTTGTTGCAACAAAAAACGCAGGGAATATTCTTTTAAAATACAAGTGAAAAGGGTTAAAGTCAAGAATGGCAGCTGGATATACAGTTAAAAATAGTTCTATTCAGTGTTAAGCAAATAATGGCATGACAATCCCCGGAAAGAAATTTTAAATATATAACCTTTCAGTGACATAATACTAAGAAATAACTCATGCTTCACAGATATGATAGCATAGTAGGTTTTCAATGCGAATAATTCTGTAACACGATCTTAATCCAATGAATAATAAACATGAATTTAATTATCCTTAAATACAATAAACATGAAAATATTTCCAACACCTCAAAAAATACGACTTTTTTATTCAAGATATAAAGAATTTCAAAACAAGAGTACGATGCAATATCAAATCAAAATTCAGATATATTAAAGTATTGCCAGATTTCTCTAAATCAGGCGTGAGAAACTTTTTAATTCTAGAATGAGGCATAATTCTGGTGAGTGTTAAGAGCGTTCAATTTCTTTTTATTTAAATAAGTTGAAAGCCATGCATTATTTCACTTAATTGTTACTATTATGCATACAAATTTCAAAATTCTTATCCTTTTCACAGAAACCGATGATAGTCAAATGATTAAATTAATATGCATTTCCCTATAGTTGCCTTTTCAAAGTAAAATAGATGGTAAATATAAGTAACATTAATAAATGCATATCAGTACAAACGACACTAAGATATTGCTTATGAATTTAATAAAATAGAAAAATTAATAAAATATTAATAAAAATTAATGTTAATTTTTTTACTTCAGTGTATTTGGAATTCATGAAAGGAGTACATGATATTTTATACACGTCATGTGCCCTTAAGGCTTCAAATTCCGCCTTTCTTTTGACAGCTTCGAAATATGCTTAAGGTTTCAAAAGATGCGATTTTATTGAGAGTACATTCAACTGAACAAAAGAATTGTAAAAAGCCATAAAACCTTTAAATCCCGTCGTAATTGGATACACTGAATTTAAAACTAAGAATAAGTGCTAGAAAAAATGTAAAAAAAATCCCAAGACTGATCCAAATTTTTTTTTCTAAGAATTATATAGAATCCTTTAAATTTTTAAAATATTATACTTGAAAGGTGAAATTCCTTTTTATAAAAATGATAGATTCAATTGTCCTTCAAAGTAAAGGAGCTGACTTTCTGAAATGTAGTGAAAGGTCACTTCTTTTTTAATCATTTAAGGTGACTAAGTTCGGAACCGAGATTTTGAAAAACATATGAATGAATATTTTTTAATATATTTAGTGTCAGTTGAATTAGAATATACATATAAACTTGTCTTAAGAATGTTAATACAAGAAAAAATTGAGTGTGCAAATTTTTGGCAAAAAACGAAGAAAGAATGATATTTTCAAAACATTCTCCTTTTACGAAAAACATTTCTCTAATAATATTTTGCTTATATAAGACTTCTATATCGGGGTTGAACTAAAATTTTTGAAAAACTCGCATTCTCTTCAGAGTTACGATCAGTTGAAATATAATAACGGTTTTTTTCTTTTGTTAAAATATCTTCTGATGTAACAAAATGTGTGTGAATATAAATACACTTCTATATCGGGATGAACTAAAATTTTTGAAATATGCAATTATTTAGCTATATATACATAAAATATTATTACAGAAGCATTTTTCATAAGCATTTTTATGTTTTGAATATAGGTCATTCTTTCTTCATTTTATGCCAAAAATTTTATTTAAATAATTTATATTAATTCAACTGACTAAAAAAATGTCCAGAAAAATTATAGACTTATACTCTTTTTCAAAACCACGTTCCGAACGTAGTCAGTTACCTTAAGAAAAATTCCTTACCGCGATTTTGCTATTGACTTAGATTTTTAAAAAATAGTAAACATCACATGAGTAGAAATAAGCAATTTAATATCAATCGTTCCGACGGCAGCAAAAGATTAATATCTTGGAAAGATTAATAAGATGAATAAAATTTACATAATTTATATAATTTTAGAATTCACAACAAATGAAGTCCAAGAAAAGTCTCCAGTTTCGGGGGAAATTGAAGCCATTTCTGAAAACTAAATCGATCTTTTAAGAAAAAATCATATCGAGTATGTTGAAAATACAAATTTTTTTTTTAGATTATAAAATTAAATATTCGAAATAGAATCCTATTCAAATGAAGGTGTAATTTAGAACCATATAAAACTGTTTATTTAGTAGTAACATTTTTCAATAATGAATACTACTTGAAATAAAAATCAATTACGACTGGGATTTATGAAGGAACGTAGATGAGAGAGAGAATTCCTGTTCTTACAATAAAGATATTCCAAAAATCCTGAAGCAGGGATCTCATTAAATGTTAAATCATAATAAATAGAAGAAATATAACTATATATAAATGTTTTTTCTTTCGTTACAAATTATTGTAAATTACCTATATGGATATATTGATACTGATATTGAACTTTGTACCAAGAAATAGACTTAAAAGTATGTACACACATTCTATTTTAAGCTATTAATTTACTTATATCGTTGATGGTTGTAAGTTCCAACACACTACGAGAAAAAAAAAGGACGGAAAAGCTTTACAGGAAGGAACAATAGTATAAGGATTATACAAGAAACTAATTCAAATTCAAGCAGCAGCTTCATGGCTGTTTATTGGAGAGAGATCTTCAAAAATTACACTAATATATGACAGAGCAGCAAAATTAATTCCGAAAACCATTTCAGCCCAAAAGGAATAAAGGAGAAAAAAAATTATTTCGTGCTTTTCACAAATCATCACCCATTCTCCTCTGCATTTCCGAGATCAATTTTCACGTAAAGCACTCCTCTGGAGCCAGAGGTCAGTTGGGCTCACACGCGTGGAATTTTATTTTCAAATTTTAGCATGGAGCTTGAAGGCAGGTGATACCTATCTCCCAGTGGTGCAGACTGAAGGGGCCAATTCGTGACCCCAGACTGCCCTTCACTAATTACCTCGAATAGTTCAAAAGACAATGAAGCAGGCGCGTAAAAAATTATCCCCACAATAAAAAAATTGGGGAGACCGTCAGCTCATTGTATTGAGAAACTTTAATGGCTTGTTTTTGCACTGACCTGCATTCTCTATCGTCACGCATCAGAAGAATGCTCATTATGGACTCCCCACAAGTGTTGATTAGATGACTACAGGACTGAAATCAGTTTTGAAATTGCTAATATTCTTCAGATCTTTCACCTCGGTAATTACTGAACATCTTTACTCGAAAGATGATGATACCAGGACTCAATGACTACGCGCTGACCCCTTAATCACTAAGGTCGTCTCAGAGATGGACACGTTGAGTCTTTCGAATAAACAATAAAAAGTACAAATGATAGAGGAATTGAGTGATTTTAGCAGGATAATCAGGCTTATTATTGAAAAGAGAGAATTGCTTAGACGTTATTCATAGAACACATTCTAAAAATAAGCTCATCAGCTTTACGTTCCAAAGAATTCTCACACACTCACACATCCAATCATTCGTAAACTGTAACTTTAATTTCCAACTTAAGATTTCCGTAAATTTCAGAAAAACCACCTTAAACTAATACAAAAAAAAATATAAAACTGAATCATGAAGGATCAGGATGAAAATCTAAGCTAAAATAAAGGAAGAATTGAGATAGAATTGTATTAAATAAAATTGATTTCTTCAGGTGAAAAATAATTTGGGTCATAAATTGTTGAATAAATAGAGATCTACCTCTTGAATATTAAAAATGTTTATAAAATATATAATTAAAGTTTAGCTCCGATAGGTTAGAAATTTATCTGAAATTAATTTACAGGTGAATGCAAGTTTTTGATTCATCCTTTATGAAATTAAATACCACTGTGAATTTATATTTATTGCTTTAGAATTTTGTATGAAAATGGTATTCTTTTCAAAATGAATATTCGTATTATCAATTTACATTTATCTATCAATGTTTTGTTCATATTATGTAGTTTCAGTGATCTTTCCCTGGTTTCAAATCATTGTAATACGATTAAAAGGAATTTGCAATACAATTTAATACAGAAATTTATAATCTGTAATTCAAAAAATAACTTATTACATTATGATGCGTTACTTCAAACTTACTAATTATTTCTCTCTTCTCATTCTAGTATGTATTTATGCAATAAAACTTTTTCGAGTCATATTTAAATAGGCAGGAAAGATAACTAGGCAGGAAATAAAAAAAAACTTAGAAATTCTTTGAATCCGAAAAAGGAAGCATTCCTTTAAAAAATGAATTAACTATCTGGTCCATTTAAAATTAAAGAGAACATATATTAAATATATAAATTATTCAAACTAACCATTACATCGACTATTCCATTATCAGAGATTTACATTCTTTTCCTCGTATATGAAACAAACTTCCTGTTAGTTACAATGCGTTTACTTCTTGTTGGGTTGGATGTTAAGCATATATCATTCATCATTTAAAAAAAAAACGCTAAATTTACGAAAGAAAAAAATGTAACTCTGTTAAGCGTGCAAACTGAACGGAAAGGCATTGCTTAACATCACAGCAGAACCCCCTTAAAATAATTATTAAATGCAAATCACTCATCCAACTATCTAATTTAGAAATGGTAGAAGATTCATTTAAGATGAAAAGTTTGAAAAAAGTTAGATAATTTTAATTCGTTAAAACACTAGTAATGAAGTTTTACAAAGTTTTCCTAAAAAACGTTCATCGTTCTTATTTTTAAAAATTTTTTAAAAAAACTCCGGTTTTCCATTCTTTTAGTTCAAATAATCACGTTATATATTAACTTAAATATATCAATGCATTTAAATACATATTGAGCAAAGAACAAGGTGTTCGTCAAAAACGAAACGAAAACAAATATAGCGCTTGGAAGCTGCCCAAAATAAAAACGCAAATTTTAAATGGCTGATTTCATAACCAAGCATTTAAAAGGGTTTTCTTTTTGTCTTTTGTGAACAATTTCAGACAACAATGCTAGATACTTGGGAAAAACCTAATATTTCAACGAAGAAATTACGATCCCACGTTTTCATCTCTGTTCTCACCTTGCACAAGATATTAATATACCTATTGTTAATATTAAACAGTAAAAAGCCACAGGTTTCACTGATTTTGTTTTTTTTACAGCACCAACTTCTTACTCATTTCCGTTTGAGGCGGAAAAATAAAACTATGGTATTTCAGCGAGGTTAAATTGAACTGCACCGAGGAAAGATCGTGGATTGACCATTTAGGTGGATGAATCGGAGCTATTCCAAGGTCTTGGATCAAGTATCAAAATGTTTCGAGTGGTTGTTCATGGTTTTAAACGAAATGTTAATAAAAGAAATCAATAAAACCGGCCTTTCTAAATGCAAACAAGGCCACTCGTGTTGGAACTGTCTTCCGTATTCATTTTCCTTCTCAGAAACAACTCTTTCTTCCAATTTGTAAAAAACTACTCAGACCTTCAACAACAGTCTGAGTGAGTGTAAAGACTTCCTTTTTTCTTGGACAAAAGGACAAATTCAGGTAAATATATTTTAAAAAAGGGAAAATAAAATGGAAAAGTAGACTAAATGATGTTCCTTATTTTTCAAACTACCAAACGGACATCCTCAGTATATAAAGATCTAATAAACATGCATGTGATTATAATCAAGAAAATTACAGTGATTGAAATTCCAATCCATGCATTGGGAAAGGCTGAGTAATAAGCATTTGGGAAATGGATTCTTATTCACACAAAAGTTAGACTACCGATAACATTCATAAACATTCCTAAAATTCAACAAAACAAAAATACAACTTAGAGAAAGAATTGTAAAATATAAAAAGTTATATGATGCATTTTGCTATTACTTGTGGACATATTTGACGACATATTTAATCAATTTCTTTGTACTCTAGTTGTTAAAGTTTCTTTTTAAACAAAGGGCTTAATTTTTACAAAACATCAATTTATATATGCGGTTATGTTTAGACTCGCAACTTACTAGGACTGATGTTTTACCAGAAGTCCGTAAAAAATTTCACACAAAAAAAGGTTTACGATCTTGATTGAACCAGTAAAATAAAAAAATTTTGAGTCGATTCGAAGGTCAAAACAAAGAAAATTTTCATTTTAGTAAATTAAATTAATTAATATTTGAAAAACTGTATTAACATCAAGTGTCATCCACTCCAAGTTTAAAAAATGTATTTGAGCTTCAGTGGATGAACAGAAAGTACTTTATTAACGATTGAAAATTTTAACTATTATATATCAAGAGCTGTTGGCGACGGACCTCATAATTTTGAACCGCAGTCAAGGGACAGACAACGCTGAGTTCACTCTCCTAATAAATTTCAAAAGTAAACTAAAACTTTATTCGTTGTACATTATCAATAGTATCACATACTTTAAGGCTCTTATTCAAGAAATAAACAAAAACCACTTCACGATATCATTTTTTAAAAATGAAATTGCACTTGAAATTTCCTTCTTATATTAAATTCATTTATGCATTAACACTTAAAACATTAAAAAAAGTAGTACGTGTTATTTAATATGCTAAGTACATGTGTGTATTGTTATATATATTTCTTTAATGTGTTTATTATTTTGGATGAAACCTAATCTCATCCTCATCTTTAAAAGGGGAGGATTGTGAAAGTTGTTCATATGGAAAATGGACCGCAGCATTTATCTAAATGACAAAGTTGTCAATGGAACGAAAAACTGATTAAGAACTCTTAAAGTATATTGGTTCAAGTAATTTTCGGAAATGAGAGTCGTGGCTATAAAGGTAAAAATGAAGTCTTGAGAGAGAGAGAGAATTCAGTTTTCCTTTCTGAAGAGATATTGACACGCATTCATGTAACACAATAAAATTTGGAAAAAACTTTCAGCAGTTAGCTCAAAGATAGAAAAATGGTTCTATGAAAGGTTGATGTACTGAGAATAAGTGTAATTAATAGTTATTGAGACAATTTTATAAAAAATGAAGCAAATTCTGAAAAGTTATGATCTAAAACTGCATTTTGGAAAGAAAATTTTAAATTTAAAAAAACCCAAAGGTTTATTTTATAATTATAACTCTTGAAAGACCACCACATACTTGATAGTTTTGTAAATTAAAAATTTCCAAGAGAAAAAAAATGAGAAATGTGGAACTCTTAAACGTTGCTACATTTACAATGAGGCAAGGATGCGTGTTGACCAACCTCGAGTAATTATATAAACACAGCATGAAAGAAAAGGATTTTAATGAGTTACAATGTGTTTATATTTTACAATCAGTGACTTAATATTAAGTTGTTATCTGATGAACATAAATTTCATTCAATGGTGTCGCGAGTAAATGATTACATCTTCATAAAACTTTACCTTTGTGTTCAATTATATAGAGCTCAGTAGCCCAGCGGTTAAGGTCACAAATTTCATGGGCGGTGATGATAGAGACAGTAGAATGCTTGAGCCTTTGTTTTACCAAAGATCATTGCGAGAGCTTTTGCTTGCTCAATCGAGCTGGATTTCAAGGCCTTCACGTAATGGACTCTGGAAGTAGGGTGAGTGAGTGAGTGAATATTAACGTCCCACTGTTCAGCTACACGAGGGCGTTTTTGGGGACGGTCCGCGTAATTTTGAACCATGGTCAAGTGACGCGGACGACACCTGAGCTGGCACCCCCCTCTCCTAACTACCACACCACACCAACGGGAGGACATTTGAGCTCTCGACAGATTAACGTGCATCGCTCCCCTACACGGCGGATCTTTAGTGGTACTAGGATCGAACCCATGACAAACTAGCCATGATCCGATGCCTAGACCACTCGGCCGATGAAGTAGGCGACAGAAGAATTAGGGTGTTATTCTCGTCTCTTGACCATGGTTCCAAGCTATGAATTCAATTGCCTCACATTTTGCTCTGGGACTAATATATATAATGGTCCCCAACCCCCGGTCCGAGGATCAAGTAGTACCGGACAGCACGAGGAACATTAAATTATTTCCATTTTCTTTACTGTAGTGTATTTCTCTCGTGTTCAATGATGACAAACTTCAATTTCGCTTAGAAATAAATAGCATGTAATTACGCGAAAATGTTATATTCAACAATTTTTGAAATTAATAGGAAGTGTAAGGTAAGTTAAGATTTTTCCATTTAAAATAAGCCACTCGATTTTAATTTGGCCCCTTTTTAAAATGTACCAATTATATCCAAGACATTAAAGTTCTGCTGCTAAATATTTGATAAAAGAGAAAACTAAAAGTAAATTCCAAAATTGTTTCAATGAAAAAAGATTGAAACACTAGATTTAAGTTCCGTAAAAGAAAGAATATAAATATAAATAACTCAAAAAATGAATATATTAATTTTGAATAATTGCCACTGAAAGTAAGCATGTGAAAAGTGTTTGTACATTTACACATCATGTAAAGTTCCGTCATGTTCGTCCTACAAACAAGACAGAATGAAAGAGACATGTTCTCTGGTAGTCTTGCATTTTTTTTTCAGTAATAGTCGCAATCTATGAATGTAGGACCGACATGGTAACTGGTCCAATCTAACTACAGCTGTACAACGTTACCGTGCAATAACAGGACATCATGACTTCGGGGCCATCGTCTAAAATAGTCAATATTGATAACACTATGATGGCTCAGCTATTTATGCATAACGTACTGCTGGAGGTAGAACTATCATATCATCAGAACGTACTGCGGGAGGTAAAACTATATCATCAGAACGTACCCAATGTCATATACTGGACAAATAACACCCGACCGTCATGACATGCCTTGACCAACTAACTGCAAGGTACCCAAGGCTTTCCGACACCCGTGTCCCCTGATCTTTCACCCATTGAGCATATCCGAGGCAGGAATAGTCGTCTGCGTGTAACGGCACCTCCACTCTCGGAGAACGACCGGTGGTAAATGGTTGAGAGTCAATGTTGTCTAACCCTCAGGCAACAATTCTCTCGCTCAGATTGTTTCACAACGTGTTGTTGCCCGTATCACCACTCACGGCGGATCCGTAATCTATTGATCCCCTGCTATTGTTGCTCACTGTTTTGTTGCATCATGTTGAAATAAATATTACTTATTTTTCGATGCTTTCTGTGTTTACAGATTTTTTATCATTTTCTACGCTGCACAATAAGGAATTAACTACTATTAAGGTACTACTTGATACTAAAAGTATCACACTCGTAATATATGTATTAATATAATAGCAATTAACGAAATTTAACCTACTAATATTGATTGTCTTAGAAAGTCAGAAAGAAATAACTATTTAAAATGTCTCTTAGAATGCAATAATTCGAGCTAAAGATTCACAAGTTCCAAAGGAAGAAAATAAAATTCATATTCAACTCGTGTGTGTGTGCGACTCTGTTTTTAATTTAAAAATTTCTTTTAAAAACACAAAAATAACTTAGTATACAATTTAAATTTGTTTCATATTTTAAAGTCCCATTAAGTATTTGCTGAGAATAATACGATTTTCTTATTAACCTCGTATTTATAGATTTAAAAAAACTGCAACAAGGATTAAATTATGTAAAATTGAATTTTATTGGTCTTGCTTTTTCATCCAATTATTTGGTCGTAAAATGTGGAAACACAACCAAACATTTGTAAATTACAAAAAAGCCAAGCAGTTTTATTATTTCAACTCATTTACTTTATTTTTAACAGTTGAATATTATATTGTAATTTTAATAATTACAATAAAGACTTTTAAAAAGAATTTTCAGCAAAACAATGCTTTGCATTTTTTAAAGCAAAGTTACAAATCTTTCTGTATTACGTATGCAACCAAGAATAGCAAAGAATTCTAAATTTTATGTATGTAATTTTAAATAAAATTATAAGCAAGGCAGAAAGTATATGCTGAATAAGTGCATAAACTTGCTTTTCCCATTACTAAATGGGGAGCCTGGTCGTAGAATTTTGAACTATGAGTGACGAGTTTTAAATTCTAGTTCTAATTCAATGGGGTTGGAATTAATGGGGTCTTGTGTATATCAAATTCAATTAGCCTCAATATTTTCGAACAAATATTTTTCTTAAAAACAAAAGCTTAGAGACATTGCAAGTAACTCGTTGTTCAATTCGAACGCGACATTAATTAAAATCAAAAACTTTGAAATGAATAGGACTACTGTGCATTTTAAATACAGCGGGGACTCAGTCTTAACCTGGCGTTGAATATAGTGAATGAAGAAATGAACTTAAGTGTCATTTTCGTCACGTGACATTGATTCAAGCTGCTAGTTTCATCACCGATGCATTGCCTTTAATACAAATTAAATTGAACAAAATCTTGTAAATTTTTTTTTCCATTCAATTTTTATAGTACCCTTATTTCATTTAATGTTATCCAGTTTTTTTCGTCATTTAGTGGAAAATAAAAATTAACCCCAAAACTAATTCAAGTGCATCGTTACTCCAAATTACTTATTGATAGTTCAGAGAGAAATGTGCAACAGCTTTTAAATTTATTTGAAAACAATTTAAGGATAAGCTACTCGGATAATCTGTCGAAACAATGTTATTGAAGATTTAGGGTCGATTGTTTCAGTATTCATGAAAATCACTTTCGAATAATTTCTAATTAAATATTAGGCCCCGATTGTAATAATATAACATTTAAAATGGATGATGAATTATTGATCCATGGATCTAAGATTTATCAATTTTTAAAAGTCTGAAAACTAATTTATGTTTTGAAAATTCTGAGTTATATTCTTATTTTTCCACAAGATTTCTAAATTTTGGAATGCGGAATAACTTTTCTCTATTGATGTAAGTGAAAAGGTATGAATACATTCCTCTTTTCTTACAAAACTTGACAAAAATTTGAAAGATTTGATTTTTTGTAAACTTTCAAGGATTAAAAGCAGTTAAAGCACAATTTCAGTAAAACTTTATTATATATAGGACTGTAAAGCAAAAATCATTTCTAATTTAATATGTACTGAAATTTTTAATTTGCTGAGAATCAGTTTAACTGAATTTGTTACAGCAAAGCATTTTTATAAATTAGCCCTTTAAGTAGAGGATGTTAAATTTTAGCATTCATTTAATTCTGCGTTTGCTCAGTTCTATATACATATAATTTTTTAAAATGCATATTTAACAGGTGAATAATATTCAATTTTAAAGTCTTTTTCAATAAATAAATTTTACAAGAGAAATTGTTTTAATAAATTACACCTTGAATCCCCTTGTTAATATATCACAATGACTTACGTTCAGGGCCTAAAAGTATGCAGACAAATATGCTAATCGTGAAATATGTACGTGAAAGACTAATTTATATTACATTTAATAAGAGAAAGAACAAGCATTAATACAAGGAATTCAAGTTTGTCACTACTTCGTAAGATTAGTTGCTACAATAAAAAAAGGAACAAATCTTTACTTCTTTGTGTATCATTAAACTAGCAAGTGTGCCCAAAAAAAAAATTAAGAATATCTTTTAAAAATAAATAGTAGAAAATGTCCAAATAAAAGCAGTTAGAAATGATTTAAATTAAGTTCGTGTACATATGTTCCTGTCTTTAAAGTTTCGAAGACAATTTTTCAAGAAAAAAGCCATTTTAATAGTAAAACTGGTCTTTCTATAGACTGGTTGTAGTGGAAGAACTAAGTTCTTGGTGAAAAGTAAACTAAAAATGCGAGATATAAAGTAGAAAAATCTCGTAGTTGGCGTCTCGGAAACATTTTAAATTATTTACAGCTAAATCACGGGTTTCAAATCGCTTGACGTCATGAACGGGGGAAGGAGGGGGGGGGGACCGAAACGATTAAAGGAGGAATTTTTGAAAAGAGAGTTTAAGACCATAAATCTCAAGATTTACGCTAAAACGAAAGCATTCCCCTTGAACACAGATCGTTAAATTTTTCATTCTTAATGAAGCAATGCTCCACTATAAATCATTCACACAAAAACTTAAATAGTTCCGTTTCCAACACTATTCTTTTATAAACAAAATTTTTTTAAAAGTTACTTAAGTTTTAATTCTATTCGTGATGCAAGTCCTAAAATTGTTGTTCGATCTCTATTCACGTTTTAATTTAAATATCCGCAAGGGCTGCTTTGAAGAAAGGTGAACGACTCATCCACAGAACGAGAGGCTTATATCTAGAATTGAAAAGTTTGCTCGAGCTCTTAAATCTCCATTCATTTGAACAATAAATTTCTAAGCATTTCGAGGTGAAATATTCGCATATTTAGTAAGCGGCACAGCACAGAATACTCAAGATATTAACGTAATATTTTTATGAATTTCTTTGTAAAATATTTCTAATTTTCTTATTTCGATAAGTATACATAAGTACACTTTTGAGTAATATCTAACAAATATTATAAAAAGTACTTAAAAGGGCTGATGTTATAGGATAATGCGATGTACAAATGATGGGGAGGGGAATGATGCAACAAAAATAGTACTTTCCCTCTCTTTTTAAAAGGACGAGTTGCAGTCAAAATGTAGACAGTACGCTCAAGTCGCAAAATTAAATTTAAAAAATTCAAATACAGTTGAAACCTTGATTAACCAGAATATATATCATTTCTTTATATTTAGAACTCAGCATGTGAACATGCTATTTACCTTTTTTTATTCACCTTAAAAATAAGCTTAAAAACGCAATCCAACCTTAAAATGTTTTTAATGTTGTATTATTTTTTTTCTTTTTGGTTTCTGCTCGCAAATTCATTGAACTTATAGAAGGCCCATTTGGCAAAATTTGCAATATTTATTGATTTTATGATATTTCAGCAAACCTTGTCATAAGAAAAGGATATAACACCATAATGATTATCACATTTTGAAAAAAATATCCGCATCATTAGAGTCAACATGTTAAACTGAGAATAAAAAGTCAAACAATTTAACACTAATGTTCAATGCTGCTTTTAATAAAATGTGCATTGAATGGCCGTGTCTTAAGATAAACATTAAACGGTAAATTTGAAGACATTTCTACAATGTACGTTAAATGAGTTAATAAATTTCAATTTCGGCTGTAGTAAAATTTTTTCATTCTCTTACAGTGACACAAAACACTTTATATATATCCTATGTCTCTTTAATGTTTTTCCATCAACTCAATACTAAAAATTTTGCATGAAGTCCATTCTTCAAATTGATAAGTTCAAATAATGAACTCCTTTTTAAGACAAACATTACTTTTCTTAATTATTAAAAAGAGTTTCCCAAAAATAGAAAAGAAATATTTTACGTATAACAACATTTCTACATATTGAGGTAATTAAACAAAAACTATAATAAATTTTCGAGGTACATTAAAATTATTTTGAAAAATATTCTTCCCACGTTCACTATTATAGAATATGCCAATTTGACACGCTTTCATTAATAAAAGAAAATTTTGACAGTCATTTGGATCCATTTATTGCATATATATGTATACATTTATAAATTCAACTCATGAAAATTTTACTAATGTACACCCGTATGACAATTTTATACCTATAAAGTGAAGTAAAAAAATTTTCACTAAAAAAATGTCAGTTTTTTCAATCGTGCTACCTACGTGCATTAAAAAAGCTTTTTATCGTAACTTCCTCTTACAGCAGCATTAGAATGCAATAAAATGTTTCCGATATAAATCTTCAACAAAATTTAGTACTTTATAAAACATTAATTCCACTATATAGTCCCAAATGTCATTCACATAGTCAAATTATTAGATAATCTGCTTCGATAGTGGTTCGACACGAGTTAAAAATTTATTCCTCTGTTAAAACTATTTTGTTCTAATATATTATGTTCATTGCACAAATATCTTTTGTAATTAAGATCATATGACCATGAAGTACTTAAAATATAAGGAAAGTCTAAACATCTCCATGTGCGCCCAATGTAAATATAGAATAATGCAAAGTTTCCATTATTCAATGTTTATTTTAATATACAAATGGATGCACTGTGTGTAATTCATGTTGCATACAGTCATGACTACCTGAAATTAATGTATTCATAACCCACGCAATTGCTACGCCTCTGCCTGAACTTAATAAAAGTTTGCTTGACGTATGATAAACAAGGAATCGATAAGATTAACCATTTAAGAGAAAAAAAAGACATTTGTAATCGCAAGAAATTTTAGTATATTTAAAAACACGTCACATGCCTTCCTTATAACGGTCTTCCCACTAATTTTTGCGTTGTTTTACTTTGTTCCAAAAAACATGTATATTTTTATTCATGTTTGAGTCATTAATGTTAACGTGGGTAATAAGTAAAAAAAGGCTAGTTTTTTGTAATTCGAAATGACAACAGAATATGAAGAGTCTTATTTTTATTGTATATACTTGTTTTCCTTAAACTCATTTAAAATTCATTTAAGTAATATTTTTCAAATATATCATTTATAACAATTCTTGTAATAAATTCGCCTGTATGGTATTGGTTAATAATATGTCATACTTTTAAGAATTCTTGTTACCTTGTTCTTATACTTCCGAAAAAAATTCCACCATTTGTTGGATTCTGAATTAAAAACTTATTAAACTTAAAGACTCGTGTATAGAGATCATAATGTGAAAGAAGTATTTTTTTTCGGAAAGGAAATTGTCTTAGACGTTGTCTTATTTTTTTCATCTCTTTGAAAGGAAGTAGACTTTTTTCAGTAGTCTATTACTGTTGAAAAGTAAATCGATAACTTCAATTCGGGAAGATGGTCGTCGTGGGGCCTAAAGAAAAAACATTTATTCCGACGTTTCGGAATGCCCCCGTGGCATGCACAAAACAATAAAAATGCAAGGGGCCCTTGTCGAGTGACTCGACCTTTGGGGCCCACGGGGTAACGGAATGGGTCATTTCCGGGTGTATTCACCCGCCGGATTAACCAACCAGCTTATGGGAAGGCGTTCAAATCTTTCTGGTACTGCCAATAGAACGTTCAAGTCAATTCCTATGCTATAAAGCAAATAAGTAATTCAGTTTTTTTTCTTCCATGTTTCCTTTCTCTCAATTCCTACATCCTTTCTAGATTCAAAAACTCGAGAGAATATAGGAAGGGAGATAAACAAAAGCAAAATATCTACTTTTTTCAATTATAAGCACGTATGGGCTTCTTGCAAAACCTTTAACCGCACCACCGTTATCAGCATAGGCTACTAGTGCGTGGGGAAGACATAATTAATTGATTGCTGTTGATGATGCGGTTAATTTAGACTATAGCCTCGGTAGACTTACTAGTAATAAATCTAAGAAAATTTTCCTCCATTTCGAACTCCGAAGAACCATTTTTTGACCTGACCTCTAAAGGCTCGTCTATAGATTCTGACTAGAGGATGTGTGTGTTGTGTTGCAAGGGAATTTATTTTTTTGAACAAAAAGCTTTTTTTTTACGAATAACTAAATTTTTTTAGCTTATCCATATTCAATAAAAATATTAATTCAGAAAAGAGACCTTTAGGAAGTAAAATTAACATATATTGCTAATATCACAAAAAAAATCGACTTCAAAATTTTCCCCATCTCTGAAAATGGTTGAAGATATATATGCACGTTAATGTGGACAAAAATTGTGCAATTCTAATATGTTAAGCGCATTTTTAAATTACACCAATTACTTAAAGGTGTACCACCAATTTGAGATGAAGACACGAGGTATTTTTCTAGTCAAGTTATTCACATCTCCCTTCATTGAATAAAATTGATTAAAGCCGTAATTAGAAGCATTTAAATTTTTGCAACAATTCTAGCTAAAAACATTTATTCCTAGAATATTCAAAAAGTTTTCAATGTACTTGATTTTAAGCAGTCCCTCCCTCTGTTTAAATTCCACTGGAAATAAGGTATGCTAGTTGATCGACTTTCTTTTCAAATTTTTCTTTCGCTCTTAATAATTTCAAAAACCAAAATAAAGATTGTCCATTAGGCGCAAACACCACTCTACTCTTAAAATCAAAGATTTAAAGTGCTCAAACACATAAGAAATTTCTTCTATTTTAAATAATTTATATTGGTTGCAGAGAACCAAACATGCGAGTACAATATAGTAAATTAACTTTATAATTTTCAAATAAAAAATCAGTACCTCAATTTTTTTTAAAATTTTCATAAACAAGCTTCCTTTTTTACAACAATGAGAATCTCTCGATGACAAAGTAGTGTAAAATGAATATCGAATAATCTTGCAATTAATTAATAAGCAGGTTTCCAGAAGCGTGTTCGACCTATTAATGAAAGATCAATTCTTTCACCCCGCAAGTAATTAACCTTTTAATGCGGTTCTGTACAGATCTTTTCTGGAATACACAGTAATATGATTCGGTAAAGCTTTTAATAAACATATCACAACATGATCCGAACGACAATGCGGTAACGTTTCTATTGTCTGCAACGGAGTTTTAATGAGGTGAAATATCAAAAAATAAAACGACGCACACAATAACCACGAAAGAGGTTATCTCCTCGTGATAACTCAATCTTAATAAGAATTTAACAGACACTGATTAGCAACAGATACGTATTTCTTAATCTTCATCACGGCGGCAATCAAAATATACAGGAGACATCAGATTGGAAGATGTAGATTTTGTCTCATAGTAATTTAGCTCAAGCAAGTTACGGTTCATCCTGTTTTTTTTTTATCAAATGGGGTCTTCAGCGGTAAAGACATCTCTTTGCCAGAAGTTGGTCGATTAACTGAATCCATTATTAAAGCCAGGACACACCCAGGAAAAATCTGCCGTGATTTGCTCATCCCTCCACCTATCGTGCCCGTCCACCGTCTTTGCCGTAATTTGGTAATTGCTTCCAAGACACATTTACCTAAAGATTGGATCGTGCGATACCAATTCCTGCAACAAAAGAGGCCATTTCTGAAACAGACAATGCCATTTCGTGAAGTTCTTTGAAGACACTCAATCTCAGAACTCGTCAAGTTCATTACAATTCCAAAGATGATAGCTCTCAACAATAAAAAAATCAATAACAAAATATTCAAAGAAATAAAACTAAAGTATCCCTTTATTTCATAATTTCATCAGTTTTATTTTTCTTAGCTCTTTTTTTTCTCAATTTTTATTTTTAAAAATGTTAAGTTTTGAAATTTAATGGTTTATTAAAATTATCGAAGTCCTTAATCTAGAAAAAAATAACTGAATTTTCAGGTCGTTTGGTTAATGAAACGCAAAAAGTTGCATTGTGGTAGAAAAAGTATAGCAAATGTGATACTAAAAATTATCCGATAAGGATGCACAAACTATATATGTATATATCCTATTTTTTGATATAACTATATCTTAACAAACATAAGAACTCTGAATTAGGATATTAGATTCATTTCATTATAAATAACTTGCAGTTTACCTTCTGCACTGCAACTTGCATAAAAATGCAACTGCGATATTAAAGATTATCTTGCTTTGACGCGTTTATATTCTTCCCATACTTGTTTGATACTTATTATACCCGATATTTAATTTCATTCCCAGTAGATACAATTGAAGCATTTCTACAGATATAAAGTTTACAATGATTTGGAATTAGCGTCAGTTTTTTCATAACATTTCTGAAGAACTTTACTTGATATACAATTTTATTATTAATCAGTTGCTTATACTCTATTTGCAAAACTATTGGGCCATAATTCATTTTATTTTTTTGAATTCTTTAACAATATACTCGAAATTGTCATTTATCTCATTGACTTGAATGATTAAATTTGACTTTTGCAAATCTTTATAACATATATACTATAATATGTTAAATATATATTTTGTATCTCAGAATGTTCAAAAAATGTTGCTTGAAACTGAACGTATGCACTATTTATACTTTTACGTGTACACTATACACTATTTATATTTATATAGCATTAAATGTAGGTTTCTTAGCTTATAATTCATTTTTAAATAAGAATATATTTTAATGTAAGCATTATCAAGACTATTAATGTCATGGAAAAAAAGCTTTTTTAATCACATGTTTCTGAAAATAGCATAGCTCTATCACACAATTCTGTTTTAAAAATATTTAAAATAAATCAAATTCAAATGATTATCATTTGATAAGAGAACCAGGAACTTAATTTTTAATATATCTAAAGAATTATTTTCCTAACATTTGCCAGTTTATGAGAAATGCACGTAAAAGCAACGAAATTAAGTCATAGAAAGGAAAATAATCCAATTCTATTCAAAAAAATTTTAGTAATTAATAAAAGACTCTGAAAACGAATATTTGTCTAAAAAATTTGCATGTAAAGAATCAATATAATACAATTATTTTATTAGATAATTATAGTATTAACATGCCCTTTAAAAATTGCTTATTTTTGATTAGATTATTGAGGAAAATTTTTTTTGCTGAAGTAACAGCAGAATTTCTTATAATTAAAGCTATGTTTTTATTTTGATATTAAAAAAATGGTACAGACTAAGTTTATATAACAATGATCACTTGCTTTAAAACAAAGTCACTACTTTTTTATTAAAAACAAAGATACTAATCGTAATAAGGAGTTAATATTTTAGGATATTATATATTGTTTAACAAATTACAATAAAAAGAAAGCACTTAAGTTATTTATTAATTATAGAAAAAGGTACTTTTTATTTGATACATATATAAAAAACTTTACACATATACAGTCAGTCAGAGTAAACATACAAGACGAGAAAAGCATTAGTCAACATTAAACTGGCATTGGTAAATGTTTTTTCAAATTCAAAAACCTTCCGATTTAAAATAAATTCCACATAAAATATTTTTATCCAATTCAGTTATAAAGTAAATGAAGTTTTCTTAGGTAACTAATTTTAAAGTCAAAAAGACTTTTACCCCATGTAAAAAGTTTTTTTTTAATGTTAGGGAAATAAATTCAAATACCACACAGCAGCACTTCTATAAATCATATTTGATTATTATTTCGCAAACAATCAGATTTTTTTAACTTAAAAACTTTATTCCAAATTATAAAATCAAATGGCTCATATTTTCGTTCCTCTCCACGATTAACTCTTTCTCGTCTTCAAAATCTTTTTCACCGTCTTTACTCTACCTTTTGCTTTCTAGAATAAGGTAGAATAAAGCTTACATCAATAATTTAAGTCCTATTCTTCATAACCTCGCCTGCAGTTATATGTCTTTTAAAATACTCTTTCAAGTTAATAAAATCTCTCTTCAGTTTTTACGACACTTTTTCTTCCATTTAAGTAGTACTTTCCTTGCTACTCGTCTTTGTTCGCAAGCCGTTGAACCTCCTTGACAGTTCAGATCACAAGCTTTTATTTCCCAGTTCAGTTCTATGGTACCAAGAGATAATATTGTTGACTTCTCATTTAAAAAAACTTGCATGATTTTTTAACTATGTTTCTTTACAAGTTTAAGCAAAATAAAAATGAATGTTTTGTAAATTTTCAGCTTTTTCTGACAATGGATATTTAAAAAAAAATTGGCACCAAAAGAAATTTCTTTCGTGCATTGGTTAAAAACCATTGTCGAAAAAAATGGTTTTCATAATTTTTATAGCCTAGTATAGATGCTTAATTCCATAAATAAGCCCAAATGTTTTGAAAAATTGATGGAATATTTCTTTGAATATTAAACGTCGAACGAATGATACTGTTTTTACACACATATATTCGTATTAATATAAACCTAATTCTACGAGAAAAGTTTTTACCCAATCGTTTTAAAATTAATTCAAATTTAAAAGCCTGAATTACAGTACAACGCATTGACGATAGAATTAAAAAAAATAAGAATCTTTAATAATACAATGAAGAGTGGCTATTCAAATGTTTAACATTAATTCATTAAAATTTAATTATTTCATTGCTATTTGATATTTCAACTTTGTGTGCTTCAGGATCTTTTGTTAAGTTTATACAATTTGAAATTTCAAAAATCAAATTTTACTTTAAAAATGTTCAAACTAGCAAGTAAACCAAATGTTCCTGTGTGTCTCTCTCAAATTATATATCATTATACTATCACGTATCATTGGGGCACTAATATCCCCAAATTCAGATGAATTAAATATTCTCAAAACGAGCATAGGTGAAGTCATGAACAAAATTTTCCATTTTGTCATTACACATATGGAATCAATTTAATCCTCACATTTCCAAAAATAATAACTGTTTATACAATATAAATAAAAGCAAACTTAGTTCCTGTTTTTCCATCAATGAAAGGTCAATTAAATTCAATTGTAGTCCTTTTACTCCACTTTGAAAAATTTATTTTCCAACAAATATTTTTTTTCTGCACAAAATACTAACAATTTCTGAAATTCCAGTGAAGATGTATGGATATAAAATTTAAGTCAATTCTTTTTCTGAAATTGTTTTTTTCTTTATGAAAGTACCCGAGTTAAAGGAATAATAGAGATAACGTATAGATAATAGGTATTTTGAGTGCAGTGTTAAGTGATATAAGCATCACCGATTGGAAAAAAACCTTTTTTAAATAAGAAAACATTAACATTTCACACAGTTAAATTTAACTACATATTGTATAATATATTTAAAAAAAGATTAAGTGGAACACCCGTGTATCCCAAATCAAAAGTTTGTTTTTAAATAATGCGAAATTTGTGTTTATTCCTACCATTTGAATCAAATTAATTTTTTCTGAAAAATAATAAGTTGCAATTTTCACAATATTTTTACGTAGTAAATTGATGCTATACATATTGCAATTATTTTAAGAAACAAGAAAATTCACTTGTTTTTAAAAAAAATTTTCTTTAAGACCATAAGAAACTGCATATATCCGATAACTTTTTTGAACAAGAAAACACATGTAGCTTAGTCAGTTTCATCGATCATAAGTCAGGTGGCAGAATCATAAGAAAAGTCAGAAGCTAGCAACACTCATCGACTCTTTATGAAATGCCCAAAAGCGACAAAAACCCCACTTCTATCAGCTAAAAGGCAAAAATCACAAGACATAGCACGGAATACTAAAAATTTGCTTTTTAAAATTCATTGATATGCACCAGTAGCAAGTGATTATCCATATCAAAATACCTTGCCTAAGATAGGACTTAATCAATTCAAACTGCTATCTATTAGCAAGGATTCATTAGAGAAAGTGGGAATGAATGAGAAAGATAGAGAAACATACCTTTTGGAGCGAATGGGAGTCCAGTGAGCGTTCACTCATTCACAGCTTGGGTCCTGGGACAAGAGGGGGGAATACTAAAGAGGGTGGTGAGGTTACCATGGAAACGAGCCAAAGAGCGCGAGGACCACACCCAATGAACGCTCAGCAAGAATTCTGTCAAAGGACGTACAAAATCCCGCTCTTGACACTCCGCTGTGTGCAGTTGCTCGCGATCAATTCCAGCCACCGATCCAACCAGCTCGAAAGCTTTACATTCTGAGCCCACGAACACTTTACATAAACGTTCTCTGCACTCAGTTATTTTAAACGAGTCACAACCCTTTCATAGACAAGCATAAAGCATTATAGATTTTAAATTTTGCTTCTATTGCTGGCTCGCAATTAGAAGAAATCTTGCCAAGATCTCAAAAATTTGATATGATCTGTTGGAGCTTAACGGTGGAGCTAAATCGCATCAAATCATAATTATGGAATACATTTGCATGTTATGCATGAAATGCTTCCTAATCTATTCATCATTGATTATTAATTATATTTGATTTCCTAAACACTGCACCATGAATTATATGCAAGAGTCATTTCGACGCTACCACAAGGGAATGATAGTTCGAAAAATATTTCATATTCACAATTTTTTTCCACCTGTAACATTCTCATACGAAATTTAAAAACAATCTAGTGGGTATAATGACTAAAATGAACCCCCATCTAGAGAAACATGCCATGTATAAAATTCTCTTACAAATATACTGCCTATGAATGAATTCAAAGTTTGAAGAACAATCTACAAAGAAAATAAATAAGTAGTTCTAATTAATAGCCTGTTATTCATGGTAGGTCAAAGTGATTAAGTTTTTTAAGAAATAAAAGCTGAATGATTAACTGAGAAAATTTGAAGAAATACTTGGAAAATCTCCGCTTTGTAAAATAGTTTCGATATAATCAAAAAGAGCCAATCGGTTAAAAAAAGAAAAAGAAAAAAAGACTAAGAATTTTGAACCATGGTTAAAAACCAGAACTAGTACCTCAACTCTCAAAATCATGCAAACTTCAAGGTTTTGAGCTTCTTCGGATTTAATGCGCATCAACGTGTGGCTCAATCGAAACAACGCTGACCACCACAACTACTTAGCTATCTAGGCCATAAGGTGTTGCTATTTGCGAGAGTAACATATATATATATATACTAGCTGTTACCCGCCCGCTTCGCTGGGTATTTCATGATGTTTTATAAATTTTTACTGCTTATATATATGTATAAATTATTGATATCTAAGTCCTAGCATTAAGAATTCGATTGAATTGAAAAATATACTTATACCTTTAACTGTCGCAAAAAAAGGGCAGAACTCATCTAATTTGTATTTTCTAAAAATCTCTAAAATTGAAGTATCGAATGAATTTTGCTCTTTCGTAACCCAAAAACCAAGTGGATTTCCACAAAACCAATTTTCGGTGGATCTCTACTCCGTAAATTGAACATGCAAGCCAAATTTCAAGTCTAAATCTAACAGAAAAAAAAGAAGTTTTACTATCAATATCCCCGTAAACCCGTTGAGAGCCGTTTTCCAAAATAACCGCTCTTAGCGGATTTCAATTCAACAAAAGAAAAATGCAAACAAAATTTCATTATTATAGTTCTTGTAGCTCGAAAAAAGTAATTTTTTTTGTCAATACGTCCCAGTAACCCCCTGCACCCCCCCTAAGAACTTGATTTGCTTAAAATACATTCTTAGTTGATCTCTATTCAACAAAAGAAACATGCTTAACAAATTTCAAGTATATGGGTCTAACAATTAAAAACATTAATTTTTTTCTGTAACTCCTCTTGACCCCTCGCAAACATCCTTAGGGGTCAATTTTAGTTTCACTCTTTGTTAGAGGAACTCTATTCCATGAAAGGAACATGTCTACCAATTTTCAAGCAGGATGATCAAATAGTTTAAAAATGGAAGTATTTATCGATTACGCCTCTTAAACTCCCGAAATTAAACTTGGTAGTTGATATTCGCAAAACCCATTTTGTAGCGGTTCTCTACTTTACGAAAGGAATCTGCTTATCAAATTTCAAGACTGTACGTCTAACAGTTTAAAAATGGGGATAATTGTCTATAACGCCACTTGAGCCCCCGCAACGCCCCTTCTGGGTCTGTTTTCACAAAACCCATTTTGTAGGGGAATTGCACTCTATGAAAGGAATCTGCTTAGCAAAATTTGAAGACTGTGCGTCCAATTAATTAAAAATGCAAAAAAATTATCAATAACACCCCTTGAACCCCCGCTACGCCACCTAGGGGTCGATTTTCACAAAACATATTTTGTAGTGTATTTCTATCCTATGAGAGGAATCTGCTTACCAAATTTCAAGACTGTGAGTCTAATGGTTTAAAAATAGAAATAATTATTTATATCTGCCCTTAACCCCCTGCAACACCCCTTGGGGGTCAATTTTCTCCAAACCCGTTTTGTAGCGGATATTTACTCCATGAAAGAAACATTCCTACCAATTTTCAAGCAGGTAGGTCAAGTAGCTTAAAAACGAAAATATTTATTTATTACGCCACTTAATCCCCTGCAACGCCACTTAGAGGACTGTTTTCACAAAACTTTCTTATAGCTGATCTCTACTCTATGAAAGAAATCTATTTATCAAATATAAAGACTGCGTCTAATAGTTTAAAAATGGAAATAATTATCTATAACGCCCCTTAAGCCCCGCAACGCCACTTGGGGGGAAATTTCCACGAAACCCATTTTGTATTGTATCTCTACCCTATGAATAGGAATCTGCTTACTAAGTTTCAAGACTGTACGTCTAGTAACTTAAAAATCGGAATTTATAACGCCCCTTAAACCCTCCGCCCCTGCAACACCCCTTGTGGGTCAATTTTCCCAAAACCCATTTTGTAGCGGATATTTACTCCAGGAAAGAAACTTACCTACCAATTTTCAAGCAGGTAGGTGAAGTAGTTTAAAAACGGATATATTTATCTATTACGCCCCTTAATCCCCTACAACGCCACTTAGAAGTCTGTTTTCACAAAACCTGTTTTTTAACTGATCATTATTCTACGAAAGGAATCTATTTATCAAATTTAAAAACAGTGCGTCAAATAGTTTAAAAATTGAAATAATTATCTATAACGCCCCCTAAGCCCCTGCAACGCCACTTGGGGGTCAATTTTTACCAAACTCATTTTGTAGCGGATCTCTACCCTATGAGAGGAATCTGCTAACTAAGTTTCAAGACTGTACGTCTAATAACTTAAAAATCGGAATTTATAACGCCCCTTAAACCCCCACCCCCACAACACCCCTTGGGGGTCAATTTCCCTCAAACCTGTTTTGTAGCGGATATTTACTCCATGAAAGAAACATTCCTACCAATTTTCAAGCAGGTAGGTCAAGTAGCTTAAAAACGAAAATATTTATTTATTACGCCACTTAATCCCCTGCAACGCCACTTAGAGGACTGTTTTCACAAAACTTTCTTATAGCTGATCTCTACTCTATGAAAGAAATCTATTTATCAAATATAAAGACTGCGTCTAATAGTTTAAAAATGGAAATAATTATCTATAACGCCCCTTAAGCCCCGCAACGCCACTTGGGGGAAATTTCCACGAAACCCATTTTGTATTGTATCTCTACCCTATGAATAGGAATCTGCTTACTAAGTTTCAAGACTGTACGTCTAGTAACTTAAAAATCGGAATTTATAACACCCCTTAAACCCTCCGCCCCTGCAACACCCCTTGTGGGTCAATTTTCCCAAAACCCATTTTGTAGCGGATATTTACTCCAGGAAAGAAACTTACCTACCAATTTTCAAGCAGGTAGGTGAAGTAGTTTAAAAACGGATATATTTATCTATTACGCCCCTTAATCCCCTACAACGCCACTTAGAAGTCTGTTTTCACAAAACCTGTTTTGTAACTGATCATTATTCTACGAAAGGAATCTATTTATCAAATTTAAAAACAGTGCGTCAAATAGTTTAAAAATTGAAATAATTATCTATAACGCCCCCTAATCCCCTGCAACGCCACTTGGGGGTCAATTTTTACCAAACTCATTTTGTAGCGGATCTCTACTCTCTGAAAGGAATCTGCTTACCCAATTTCAAGATTGTGCATCAAGTAGTTTAAACATGGAAGCAATTATTTATAACTCCCCTTAACCCCCTTAACGCCCCTTGCGTTTCGAATTTCGGAAAATCCGTTCTTAGCTGACGTCTACTCTATGAAAGGAACATGTCTACCAAATTTCAAGTCTGTAGGTTGAATAGTTCTGGAGATATCGTGATTAGTCAGTCAGTCAGTCAGTCAGTCAATCAGTCAGTCAGTCAGTGAGTGAGTCGCTTTTCTCCTTTATATATATATATATATACGTTATTTAATATATATACACGTTATTTAATATATATATTATACACACTGAGAGAGAAATTGAACTAAGAATATGATACAAAAGGTAACATTTAAATAATGAGGATATTTACGCTTACATTTTAGAATTCTGTTTCATTAATTACGTGAAAGAAAAACAGATTATATGAGTGAGGTGGTTTTGAATCTGTAAGCCCTTGTTGTATGAGCTCAGTCACCCCTGTGTAAAGAAAAAAAATAGAAGTTCCACACCTAAAAATATATTAGTAGAATTCCTCATTGATGTAAATAGTCTCTGTCCAGATATATTAAACGTAACACTTAATTTTGTGATGTCTTATTAAAGCGTAAAAAAAGTTAGTCGAAAAGAATGTTACTCTTTCTATATATCATCTGAACCAATACTTTAAAGATATAGCAAATTATAAAAGTGCTTTTCAACTGGGTTCTTTGAAAACATAGAATTTAAAATAGATAATTACATTAAGGAATACATTGTTATTTTGGAAAAATTATCAAAAAAGAGTAAATATTTTTGAAATGGCAGTCCAAGATGCCCAAGGATTGAACTAAATAAGATTATCGTCGATTCATACAGATAATTATTTCTCCATTTCTAACAAATAGGTGCAATTTTTTTCATACACCCCAAACTCATAATATTTTAATTCTTGAAGAACAAAGAATAATTATGATTCATTAAGATGGATATCGTACTAAAAATTCACTAAAGGCAATCATGAAGAAAAATAGCTTGATTGGAAGTAAGAATTTTAAATTGACACATGAAAACCGTAAGCATTAACTGTTTCTCTCCAAAAATAATTCATAAAAATATGTTCACATATCCACACATTTTGAAGGGTGTGGGAATACAATTAAATAACCAACAAATAAATAACACTCTTTTCATATTGAATGAAGTGGGAAAAGTGCCGGAATCCAGTAACAACGAATTAATTATTGGAGATACTTCCTACCATCAAAGCTACAATTTTTGAAAATCACATTTATATTTTTTTTCTTAAAAAAATGTTTGAGATGAACATACTGTCTTAAACATGAAAATCAAGAAAGCTGGGTTCAAACTAATTCTACTGTAATTCTTTTAATGTTCATCATAAAACAAATTTTAAAAGTTTCTTAGAATAATGTGAACACATTTGCTGACAGCTTTGTTTAACAAGAAATATGCATTTAAACTTCCAATGTTTTGATTTTATTTTTTATAACATACTACTTCATCACTGAAAGATTGTCTTCACTCTATTAACTCCCCGGATAAGTTTCTTGATTACGAGAACTGTGAGACACACAAAATGCTGACTTCTGCTGTTTTTAAGTCCACTTTACAAAAACGTGGACTTTGCCGTCGACAAAACGTTGAGCAACAATGCATAGCACGATCAAAAAACATTTAGGTTTAAAACTATATTACTCATCAAGCATTGAAAGTCATATCGTAGAAAGGACTGATATTAGTAAGATATCCTCAATTACTGAAACCAATAAAAATGACAGTTTAGTTGTCCAAATTTATCCAAATTCATCCGAAATAGATTAACATTTTGAGAATCTAGTTAGTATTTAGTGTATACAGCTAGTATAATTTTTTGCCGAGAAAAAGTTTCAGTATCGAGTAACTATGTTGAGAGATAAGAAAAAGCTCTTATTTCAGGAGCTAACAACTAAACTGAAAGAAAATGATAAATGTTAATTTCGAAGGAAACTGTTTGCATGATTTGACTGTAGCTTGTGATAATGCAGGATTTCATTTTTGTTCCAAAGAAGTACAGGAAAGTACGTTCACGAATTAATTTTTGCTCAATATATTTATCACTTCTCTATTAACCAGCTTGTTTCTGCTTCTTGAATGATCAACTGAAGTAGGTTTTTACTGCATTTCAATCCATGAATTACTTAAATGAATAAAAGATCCCTCATCCAAGAGATCAATCAGCTGCAATAGAAGTCTAATCCAATTTGACAACATTTTCATCTAGTTCCTTTGATATACTTTTCTAAGTTGTATTAATTTTCAAATTTATTACTGTTAGCTCAACTATTATAATTTTATCAATTTACAAAGTGTGACAATGAAATGATTTATGAAATGCCCATTGCTTCACCAAGTTAAAATAGAGTTGTTAGTTTGCTCTTGAAGAATGAGCAGAATACCTCTACAACGTGGCCTTGAAAATAAAGCTCTTTATTGGATAAATGGATTAAAGAATTAGGATTACCTCTTTAAGAGCAATTCTATAAGACAGTAAAATTCAATCTATGGATCACGACCCAAATTGTGTCACGAAAATTTACTTTGGAACGCAAAAAGAGGGTGAAAAAATTTAATTTTAGGCTGATACATCTTTGATTGACCAAAGCAATATATTTAAGAAAAATGTTCTTTAAAATGAGAAATGTCTCAAGTAGGGTCGTAGTGCCAAAAAATGTGAATACCACCTTTAACTCAGAAGTACAATGGAATTAGAACAGAATATTAGCCATTAATTTGCTGGTCAAAATCGCTTAAGACAAGCAAATCTTCAGTTGATGCACGTGGCAAACAATTCATTCAACATCAACAGTTAAAGAAAAGTACAATGTGAACCGATTATCATACTATAAAAGTTTACATCAAAATGTTAGCAGAAAGAATAACCTTTCACAGTTCTGCAGAAGCAGTTTGTTGCAAGAAAAGTACTTTGAAATCAACCAACCAAAGTGCCGAAATGTTGAGAAAAAATTATATTGTTTATTTACTTTCAAAGACAAAAATTGATAATGCTGTCAAACATGTTATAAAAATTTCATTTCTCACAAGAGGATCTGAGCATAGTCAAACATGGGGAAAATAAATTCTAGAACTTGAGAAATTATGAAGTGCTGTTTATTGTCTGCATTCGGATTACTGAGTTACTTCGGCAGTCAAGAAGGTTTAGCCTCACCCATTTAAGACCTATTGTGTCTTCTGAAAAAATAAAACAGATTCCATGACCAACATTTGAGTTTTTCTGTACAATTTCCACTTGGATGGTGAAGTCCCCATGAGGAGATTATGGAAGATGGACATGCGAGATAAAATTCTGCACCCTTTTGTTCGAAACAAGTTAGACGGGCTATCCGTTTGTAGGCCAGCCACACCCAAAAGAACATTAGAATTAAATTTTGAATGCGGTAAAATACCTTCGTGATTCAGCCAGGTTTTTTTTATATTTTACTATTTTTGCACGGATCCCAAAGATGGAGCATTCTAAAAATAGACGATCGAACCCTCCTGACATTTTGAAGTCACGGGCCTATTGGCCAAAGAGCGCCTTTTGGAATTTTTGCGTTTGCCAAACGATCGATGAGGGTGTGTAGATTCATTTGATTTAACACTTTTTTTCCCTAATCTGAAAATGTCGCGATAAAATCTGAAGTATGTTCTTTCTACAAACTGAAGAAAGTATTCCGTAGCTGGGGGGAAAGTAAGCATTTTGTAAATGGAAAAAGGAATAGAATGTTTCAAATGTATTCCTAGTCACTGAAAAAATTGGTGTATACAGAAATTACCCCCTATCTTTCGAAAGTTTAAGAACGGAATTTATATAATGCAACAATGGTTTTTGAAGCACAACATTTACCGAAAGGCCATTTGTTTCAAAAACATTATTTATCTCTCAAGTTAAAGTAAATCACAGCTGGACCAAGATAAAAAAAAAAAGATTAATGCAAACATCTTTTTGAAAATTATATGTGCATTAATCAAAACTGTAGAAACTTCGTCGTAAAAAGGTACTGTAATATACTCATTTTTTAACTAAGTGAAATTTTTCGCGTTGGCAGTTTACATCAGTCTTTAAACATTAATATTAATAAAGCAATTTATTTCGGGAATGGAATTTAGCATAAAAAAATAGAATGAAAAAAATTAAAAACGTCGACGGGAAAGAGTTCTAAGGTGTTTTACAAATACAACGAGCTCAGCTAAATTCCATTACTATTATCCAAAATAAATCTAGAATTCAAATAATTTAGGATGTTTATTAACTAACATTGTGCAGCTAGAGAATGCAGAAGAGATATGCCTATTTTTTTCCTATCACGTATTTTTCATGATTTTGGTAATTTGAGGTTTTGCATTTAGTCTATAATAACGAGACTTGGTAGCAATTACAGTTAGTATTAATTTAAATAAAGTGGGTTCTTAAATTGAAAGCAGACAATTCCGCTTTTAATTAGGATATAAATCAGTAAGGTAATGCTATACTATTTCAAAAACTACTGGACAAGAAACTTTTAAGAACACCTTTTACAACAGCGCCTATTTCGTGATAACATCGAAGTTTATTTGTTTGCTTAAGTTTTTGTATTGTTCTAAAATTAAATTTAATTAAAGAAATGATTTTCACTATTATATATATATATATATTACACCAGTGTTGCAGAAACACGTCAAATTATACAACTTTGCTTAAATTCCATATGGGGAAAAAAAGTTAAAATTCAACAGATTTACGATAAAAAATATTATTTGGCATGTGATTCAAGAAAAAAATACAACGCTGTAAAGGTGACATTAAAATCAATTCGAACATTCTGCATCAACAAACCTTAGTTTGGATGAGTTTGCTTTATGCTACAGAAGTCTCATGAACAGAATTCTATAAACATTATTTCAAGTCATAACTCTCAAAAAAAAAAAATTTCTCCTATTTATTAAGAAAATTAAAAATAAAATAAAATATTTTAAGTTAGAGTAAGAACTTCAAGGAATAATAATGCTAGAGAAAATTTTGCCAGCAGTATAACTCAAATTTCCACATAGATCATATAGAAGAAATACTAAATTTAAATATCTTAAAATATATATTGTAATTTTAATTATAAATTGTTTATTTGAAGTTATTACCTTTATGATTCTAAGATTTTTATATATTATCTTTTAACTCTAAAATGTATTCTCGTTTTTGCCTTTAATTTCAGCAGCGAATGCATCCCCATTTCATTTAGTTCGAAGTCATTTAGTCTAACTTCGGGAGCAGAATTGCTAATACAGCCTATATTTTAGAATTATTTCATTTAGAGGTCATAATATGTGCTTTATATTTTGACCGATACATTGATTAATTCCTTTTTTTTTGCGAAAGAGGAATACGACAAAGTATCTTGTGGTCATTTATAATGAGCCTGTTTTTCTCTTAATTCAAAATAGAAACCTGTATTGGAATAAAGCGAAAAAATTCTCTATAAATACTCTCTATTTTTATTAATATTATAAAATACACGTAATCAGAGCTTTATTTCAATTTTAAATTGCAGTGCTTGTGTAGCGTCCCAGGGAGAGACTACGCGTATTTTTATTATTCGCCGTTTTTAAGAATAATTGGCTAAGCTGTCTTGTGCTACCATGAAATTTCCTTACAAAATTTGTAATACATAAAATACTTTCAAATAAGGATCCAATTCTTAGAGATAACTTCTGTTTTAATTGTATAATGTACAAAATATTAATATTTACTGACATTTGTTTTAAAGCAAACGAATAATTTCCCTTCAATTCGTATATGTAAAACATAAATAAGTCGTAATGTAAATTGAAGTTTTGTAATTTACGCTTAAAATTAGATATTTATAAAAAAATTAGTAGCTATACTATTGATTTAAATTAAGCTATAAATATAGTGCATTTTTTTTTATTATATTACTATAGGGTTGTATCTACATTTATAAATTTGATTTGAGTGCCCAGTACACTTTTAGTGCAAAAAAGTATCAGACATCTGTGTGACGCCACGAAAGCTTTAACGGAACAATATGCTCTGCAAGGTTAAGGAGTTAAAGACGTTTCTAAATAAAAATACAATTTAATAGACATGCTTTGGTTGCTAAATCAAATAAATTAATTTAATTAATATGACAAGTTGAAATTGAATATCAAATGTGTTAACAAAACAGTTATGCAATTAGTCCTTATAAGTAAATCGCCGTTAATAAAACTGCTTATTTTATGATCATGTTCCTATGGTGTTGGAGGTGGATTGTAAGAATCAAGAATCTTGATACTTTTAGAAACATGGATGATTAAAAGTTATTTTAAGACAAAAAATATAACTTAGGAATGTAATTGCTAATATTGTAACATTAATGCAGATCCGATACCAGCGCCCAAGCTGTTTGCTATATAGGTATGAATAGCCTTTATTTCAATCGATTAAGCTTACTTAACTATGGAGGTTTCAACACATTTTTAATTAGAGTATATATATACACGATTTTCAGCTCCGAAAAAAATTAAAAAGTAAGTAAACATAATTTATAATGAAACGCAATAAAAATTTGTAAAACCTAGTACAACTGTTGAACTTATTTAATTCTACTACGATGAATAAAACTGACTGCACTTCTTGTTCCATTCTTTAAAACTTAAATACTTAAAATAAATGTAAAAACAAATGTAAAAACAAATGTTTTAATAATTTTACGCATATTTAGTAGGGAGAGTTGCATTTTTCGCACTTGCAAAAGGAAAATACATTTCAAAAGGTAAATTCTCACAATTATTTTTGCACATGCAAAACGAATTCTAATTATAGTAAAACTTTTATCGCCATGCAAAAAAAAAAAAACATACCCTCAAAATGCAAGTTTGTAAGGCAATCAAATTGAAAATGTTTAGACTATTCTTTTAAAACTTGCGACAGGCCAGACAAAACATCTAGGTGAGCCACATCTGGCTCGTGGGTCATGTTTTACTCCTCGCTCGATAAGAGAAAGACCGCTTCTCAATGGAATTTTCCAAGATTATTTCTATAGGCTCAATGTGGAATACTTGAAATAAATTCTGTACTTTATATTTAACTAATGTCATTCTATAAATTTTATGACGGTTGATTGCCAATTTGAAACACGCTTCAGTTGAAAGAGGACTTCTTTGGTAGTAAAGTGACGTCAACTTGTGTGTGCGCACTAAGCTAAAATAAGGCTCATTTACACCCTTAAGGAATAAGTCCATTATTCATAAGAATCTTCGGGAAAAAATTAGTTTAGGACCCCACCCTAAGCTACTTTAATGAAAGGGGGGGGAGGATTTTTTTTATTGAAAAATTTCAAGGAAAACACAGAATAACTGTCGAGTTATTATTCCACATGTACGTCACAGGAATAAAATAGAGAAATTTTTGCGTAGTCAATGAAACTTACACTTAATAAGGCCAGTTGAATTCAAAATTAGTAATAACTGACGAATGGGAGCCGAATAGTTAAATAAATTCAGAATAGTCCTTTTCGTACATTCATTCATGTTATAAAAAAAGCATATATAATTTGTAATGAACATAAAGGTTTCTAAAGCTGCTTTTAAAAGAGATACACCAGAACACTTTATTAAAACGTCTCAAAACCCTTTACAAATACTTAATTAAAAAATCGATTACATATGTAAATTGTCTTTTATAGATTTATCTCAATACCGAGAAGGATTGAGACTATTGACACTCAGATTCTCGACCGATAAGAAATTTAAGTTGTTTTCAGTTCTTATTTCTCAAGAAAAGTTTCGGAAAACTCAAAATTGCTAAAAGGATAAATTTAAGGTTCACGAAATTCACGACAAACCTCTTAAATGTTTCGGAAAAAAAAATAAACTGCATTTCTTCCTTTGGAAATTATCATCAATTATAAGTATGCGGTGAGTTACTATGAAATATACACAAATCAAAACATAACATGAGGCATCGAAATCCATAACCTACTGATAAGACAGTTAAAATAGACTAACACAGAGGCAAGGAACCTTTTCACCAGTAGGAGTCGCGTTTTAATCGGACATTAATAAAGAAGGTCGTCTTAATTTTTATATTAGCTATACATATATTTGTTTTAAATATTTTTTATTATTAGTACCATTTCAAATAAAAATACTTATTCAAGTATAATTAAATGTATGGTACAAGTTTGATAAACGCGAAATAGTCTTTTATGAGCATCAACAGTAAGAAAATAGTTCTAGTAGGATCAGGTACAACATATCCGACAGTGTTTGCAGTTTTACACCAGGTGGTGTTTTTTATCATTTGAAATAAATTAATTACGACCCCCAACAGTAATCACCAAAATATTCCATTCTTTGTTTAATCCTATAAAATTTTCTAAATCCGTTCTTTATTTTCAAATTGTCGCTATATAGAAGAGTGAATACCAATTAATAAAAGATCTGGCTTCTATGAAGACCGCACAAATCACATTCCCTACCTATAGATGAGTTGAGTGTTGATTGGCATTGCATTTTTAGCAACACTAGGGCTATTGGTCACCAAATACGGACTAGCACTTTTAAAAAAGTAAATTAACATGCGAGTTCCCTCCGCTGTCTTTTCTCCTGGTGAGCTTTTATTTATTTTTTTTTTGCCTAACATAACAGAATATAAATGATTAGATTCATTTGAGGCTAATTATTTTATTAATAAAATGCTAGATTTAGATTCATCAAATTAAAAATTATCTGGGGAAGAGAAAGCATTCTCACAGACTATATAATTCAAAGAATGTTTGATTAATGCAAATAGTTAATGTGCACACGTGATTAAAATTCTGATCAAAGTTATATTAAATTATAAATGAATAATTCCGATACTATTGAAAACATTCCAAAGTCTTCTGTTCTACTTTTAGCTAAGTATTTTATTTTCTTAAGTTCTCGTTTTTAGTTAGTCTATGCGTATTAACGTCAAAATCAAAAGGGTTAATAATGCTTCGTAATCAGCAAAACAAAAACTGCTCATCACATACTCTCTTTAATACAACATATCAAAAAATTGGTTCCAATTACTCTAAAATAAATTAAAAATAAAACATTTGCGCAATCCTTTACTCAATTTTCACTTTACTATCCTAAAAAAAATTCAATGATAAATAAAATTTACGAAAAAAATTACCATTTTGAAAAGCGACATACAAATAAAATAATCGATAAGTTTATTTAAAAAAATAACTAAAATCGAGTCAATTCAAATTCTATACAAACCAATGTACCTAATTCAAATATATAGTATACAAAATTTAGTTTGAACCAAATAGCATCGAACAAGAATATTAAAAATATTCCCATCATATGACTTCTTGCTCCATTTAGAGTTAAAAATATATAATACAAATTAATAAACTAAAATCTAATGCCATTGAATTAAACACGAAAGAAAATTCCTCTAAAATGTCGAAATAAAGTGATAATTGCACAAAGATCTTATTAATCTTCGGAGAGAAAAGTGCGTGATCACGATTTGCTGATAAAAACGGAACAGAAAAAGACCGCTTTTTTATTTCCTGGAACGAGAAATGTATGCGGAACAAATTAAGTCAAAAGATCTCAAAGGGATTCCTTTTCAGAGTTTTATGTATTCTTTCTCGTGCCTGAGAAATATAATTTGAAATATATTACCAAGAATTTTTATTTGAAGAATTGCCCACTTTCTTTATTAATAGAAAAATTCCCTGAACATACTCTTCATTTATATTCAGCTTGTTAAATTTAAAAAGTGAAATAAGGTTATAACTTAAGATTAATTAAGAAAAAAATTAAAACTTATAATTTCATTTTTAAATACATGTTTTTAAGTGAGAAGAAAAATAGGCACACTCACGCAAGTAATCTAAAAAAATTTAGCATCTATTGTTACACCAAATAATTTATATAAGCAACAAAATACTGGATTAAAAACAGTGGTCCACAAATTTTCGCAAAACCAACACAAATTCAACTTTTGTAGTTTGTTTCATTCATTAGAATTTTGAAAGACGAATATTTTAAAGAAAATTTATAATGTATCTTTAAGTAATATGTATTTTTGCTTGAGAACTTTCTTTAGCATTCAAAAAACTAATTAAAAACTAGAATTAATTGAATATCAAAGTCTGATATACGAAAACTCGGAAAATGTATTATCGAAATTCTATTACTGCCTTAACGTAATAAAACTTTACTTATTAACGACTTGACTTAATCTACTAGACTTCAATAATTAACTTCTTAAGCATTTGGAATAATACTTATGTTTGCTTTTGAAAAGCAGTATTTTCTTTTATTGAAATATTAAGAGAAATACTGTTTTTGCGTGATTTCTTACAGATCTTATTTACATAGACAGACAATTTACAGATATTCTGTAGTACTTTGTTGACAGAATTAAGAAATTTAAAAAAAAAAATGAAATATTTAAATGTTTGCAATCTACGTGTAATAACATCGCACCATAAGTTACTGTTTAACTTAGCAACAGTAATTTTTAAGATTTTATCAAAATGCACAAATATATACAGTTTACACACTGTTTGAACAGTGCTTATAAAATTAGAATATGAAGACAAATTTAATATATATTTGTATTACTTCTACTTGTATTTTACTACTACTGATTTTCAAAGGAAAAATACAAGGAATAAAAAATGTAGAGAAAAATAAAAGAAATAAAATATAAGAATTTTTAAAATACATCCAAGGCTTTCAAAATATTTCGCTATTTCAAAGACCAACTGAAGACAAAAAAGATGCACAATTTCAGTTCAGAATTTTCTATTATTCAACAGGATCTTTGGCTGTGAATCTTGTTTAAAACAGTAACTTTCCCAAAGTAAAAATCAGAAATTATCAGGTTATTCGCAAACACTGGGCATTTATTAAATGCTGCATACTTTGAATATTCCTTCTACTAATTTTCTAAGCCAAAGTTAGGAATATCAAATACTCCCGTTATGATCAATAAAGGTTGCATTTTGATAGTCACAAGATATTTTATACGCACATAACACTTTAAAATTCTTAGCTGATATAGAACAAAGGATACGAAAACATTCAACTAAGACTTTTTACGCATAATAAATCGCAGCTGTTACATTATAATTCTGCCAATCAACTTCCTCCTCATTTGTATAAGCATTAAATATATTCACTCATAAGACACAAACCCAGGACCTTCTGCAATAAGAGGGTTTTCAGATACATGAAAATCTTACATACACACCCACAACCAGCGATTATTTTCTAAAAATTAGGGGTTTGGCTTTAATTCTCTGTATTCAGAATTATGGTTCAGGACACAAAAATTGTGAATAAGCGCTTTAAATTAAATTATGTTTATAAGAAACTGAAGATTTAAAAAAATGATTTATTTACCTTGCCTTTTAATCAATAAATAATAATTTAAATAATCCCACAGAAACAAACTGAAGCTAAACAGATAATTTTAAAAAGGTTTAAAAAGGAAATTCTAGACGTCCGGAAAATCTGCGCAAAAATAGAGGAAGTTGTAAAATAAATGCTTTAAAATTGATACGAATCTCTTATTGATACACCCATGAGTGTCAATACACTAAAACGAAAACGCGATAACATTACTTAATTCAACTCTTGAATATATTTATTCCTAAACTAAAATAAACATTCGAAAATTATGCTGAAAGAAGACAGCTGTTTTAATGTTCAGTTAATACTTTTTTTTTTACAGAGCCAACAATTGAAAAGGAGAATTTTGTGAAATCAATTTAATAAGAGATACATCGTATTGTTTGGCAAAGTAAATAAGAATGCTTCGTGAAGGAAATGCGGGTATTACACAGAAAAATATATATTCTAAAGTAATGCCATTAATTTCAAAGGGAAGAAATGCACGGAAGGAATTGTGTTCCGTAATCCGCAATGAAAATAAAATTACAGACCTCTTTATATAATAAAAATAATTTTCTTCTAAAAACTCTTCAGAATTTTTATTTAAACAGTTTTTGTGTGTGTCGGTTTCCATCTGTTTAAATTTCTTTGACAATTTGAATAGTTTGTTTTCTCAAGACGAATATATATATAATCAGTTTTAATATTTATTTAACTTAAATTAGTTTACTTGACATTAAATATTTAATAATTTAATTATAAACATTCAACTCTATAATGTAATTATATAATTGGCATTTTCATATGAATCAACGATAATACAAGGATATGCATACACAATTAGAAGTATATTAAATTTCCGTTTACTTTATTCGTATTAGAGAAGAATAAGTTAAATCGGGTATAAATAATTTGTAAATTGAATCCTTTTATGGAGAAATGGTATCTAATAAGCGAAATAGTTGTAAACATCTGCCGAATCGAGTTAACCGGAACTAATTTGATTTCAACTTACATCACACTGGAGCAACACCAGGGCTATTGGTGACTAAGATCGTAGTTTTGAACCATGGTTAAGTGACGAGGATGATACCAGAGCTGGCACTCCCTCTCCAAATTTCCCCACCTCGCCAACAGAAGGACAAGGAACCATGACAGATTTAACGTGCTTTACTCTTCTACACAAGTCTTCAGTAGCACCAGGTTTCGAAGAATAAGTTTGTGACCATGGTTCCACGGCCATAATTCACTTAGCAAAGCAGAAACACTAGAACAATGTTTATGTAAAAGAATAAATGTTAAATTAACGTCACACACACACAAAAGCAAAATGAGGGCTAATTGAGAAATATTTCGCAATTGTGAACCAAGATCAAATGACGAAAATAATGATCTTATTAACTATTTAATACTAGTTATGTTCTTTTCCCATAGAACTTTATTAAAATGTTAATGTAATTGAAGACAAATTAATATAGTACGTGTATGATTCAGGCATGTACCCTGATAAGACCAAATGTACTTAAATTTCAAGATATCAATGTTGAAAAATCGAACAAAATTATGAAAAATTTAATTATTAATATTTATAAATAACTATGCGATTAAGTTACCTTTAACTTAAAATGTTTATTAAACTGGACTATCGAAAACAGTTTGTCTTGTATCCAAACAGCACTAAAATTTTTCTTTTACAAAAAAAAACTTTTAATGGCATAATTTTAATTTTTTTTAAAAAGTATTAGAAAGTATGTTGATTATCTAAAAGCTTTTCATTTTCCACTACATGTCGTTTTCTTAGAGAAATGTTCCGATTCATGACCATACTATTCAAGGTCATGTGTAATAAGCATATTTATTTTCCAACGTTACCTCATTTCTATTGTAAGGGGTGTGGATCTGGTTTCTTATCTCGATTCTGGGTGATGGAGCAACATGAAATCGCCGATTTTACTTCGAACGACATTCCATTGAAAGAATTCGAGGCTACAATCCACTTTGGCGAATTCGAAGAGGTTAATGAATTTCTCCCGTGTCGAATTTCTACAGATATTTAGTACTTGAACCCAACGAGGACCAAGCAGAACAAATTCCCAACATTAATATCTTCTCGTATATCTTTGACTTACAAAAGCTCAATTCACTTTGGGTGTGCACAAAATAAGCAGTAATCAATCGAAACTGACTCGAGTAGAAATGGTAATCAATCACGCATTTCTCTCTCGTCTCTAATAGGAATCTAGCTTTAAAAAATGTAGCTGAAGTTTTCGAAAAAGTACATGATCTTGCAAAGACGACTATCATGGAATGGAAAGATAAGGCCTAAATGGATAAGGTTTGTTGTTTTAATGTAACGTGTTTAAACTTTTTTACTGAACCATTAGATACAAAAATAGAAGGTAAAATCTGTTGCCAATCCCCCAGTTTCATGACTGGCGAAGTTCAATTCCTTGTTTCACTAAAGACAGTGTTTGGCTGGGGGTACATTCCTGGTGCTATGGGGCTGTTGCATGTTAGATTCAAATAGTATTTAAAACCTTCCGAGATGCGTTGCAAGAATTAGAGAAGGAAATATCATCCCAGGGGGATTAAAATTTCTTGACCGTACTTCAAAATTACAAAGTCTTTTGCCAATAGTCTTCGTGTAGTTTTAGTTCGAAGTTAATTCAAATCGGCCAATTTATTGTCGATAAATGAGCTGTTTATTTATCAACGAAAAGTTAGCAAAACCACTGTGGTAGACTAACTTCGTACTTTTTGAAATATATTATATATAATTATGTTTACGAAAACAATACAATTTATGCTGCTATTGATAGAAGGGCTGCCTGCAAGTGCTCTATATTAACAAAAATGTACAATTTTTCACACAAAAAATTGTGTTTTTCAGCCAAACCACTTATTGGCTTCCATGTAGCTCTAAAGTTATGTTAATAAAACCCATTTTCTATAACTACGGGGTGATATTTTTAAACGTACCTTCTTCTATAGCTAGAGGATTAGTAATAGATTGAGAGATTATGTAATTTTTGTGGATAAGACCACCTATCCTAAATTTTTACTCAAAGCAAAGAGGCAATCATAAAATCTTCCGATATGATTAAGCTGATTTCCTGTTAAATATATTGCATACTGCTTCTTCAAAAGAGTTCTTCGATAAATGTTTTTGTACGTTGTAAAATTTTAATAAACAACGTATTTTCGGTGGACTACTGTTTATTCTTTAAACAGGCTCTGTACTTAAAATTAATCACTTAGAAAATCACATTTTCATTTGTTTTGAAATAAAGTCAGCTACATAATTTTTGTTAATGGGAACGCGCGTGGACCTCACCATTTTGAAGTACGTGATAAAGAGGAAATCAGAACTAGTAAATTTCTCTACTAAAATTTCCTCCTCGGCATACAAAGGAATAAGATCCAATTGAATTTGCCGTTCAGCATTCTTAATCCATACCATGCGAGGAACTTTGGAGGAAACTAACTTGAAACCGTGACCCATCAAAAACCACTTTCTTTCTAGTCATGTTAACTCTTTCATAGGTTATCTTATAATTTTTTTAAAATTTGGTAAATAGTTATCTTTTAGCTTCTGGGATAAACATCAGTATCTTAAAAATACATTCAAAATTAAATACTGATTAAAAAATTTTTTTATTTAAAAATCAATATTTTCTAAAATTATCTACCAAAGTTTAAAGGAAACAGCCTACACCATAAGAATTGTAAATCGATTTCACACCAAAATATGTTGACCAAAAATTGCTAAAATTCTGAAAGTCAAATGCTGATGATTTTGTATCCTAGCATCAAAGCCTCTTGAGATTAGTACAATCCCGAGAGCATTTACACTTCACAGAACACAATAGGACAAGTTTTTATTTTAATCTACTCTTATTTTTGGATTTTAGTATCAAAATTTTCAAGAAAGGGATTTAGAAATCTTTAAAACAATAATACCATTTAGAGAATTTGCTGCATGAAAGGTTTGAAATACAATTGCAACAATCTGATTCAATAATTAACTGGTTATTCATAGATGCTACGAGTGCTCTTGAATGATACACGAACAGAAATCTCTAAAGAGAATTTTGAGTAGAGAATTTAAAATTAGGTTAAAAATTATTGTAACTTATCTTTATTTGGATTTTGATTAGCGAGGTATTAAACCTCACACACACCACACACTTAACTATTTTTAATTTGAAAAATATTTTGTTAACCCACACTTATAAATTCTGCCTTAGCAAAAATTCAAATCATAGTTTAAAAATTGATTCGGTTTTTTATTCGCTAACTACGAATCCAGAAATCAACAATGAAAAGAAATTTAAGTAGTATTTTACGGTAGGTTGAGCTTTATGTACTAATAACCCTGTTCTATGCCTAATTTACATGTTATGACGGTGTAGAGAACTGTATATATTTCCCAATTATCTCCCAGTTGTAAGCGGAAATGATGAAATAAGTCATTCACCGCCGTCAATTAGCAAACTATCAGATAATTCTCATGACACAAATGCCCTCACTTAAGCGAAAAAGCAAGAATAAAAACGGAACGATAGCTGAAAACATTTTTTTCTCGGCCACTTTAAGAGAAACTATTAATAAAAAATGTATCAGAAAGTAAATTGAATATAGACACTAATTTGTACGTAATTATTCAAATCATTCCTTTCGAGGTCTAAAAAATTAAAAACTGAAAGAATAAATACCATGTGTCATGGAATTTTGTAACAGCCTAGAAATCGGAGCCTTTTTAGTTAAGGCAATCCCGCACTTTTAAAGAGCACAATTCGAGTCGCCTTCCTTTAAGATATGAACAAAATGCTGATAGTATAATGATATTACTTTTAATGAGTTTCGTACACGAAATGGTAATAAAGGTAACTGGTGTGTTAGGAAAAAATTGGAACACAAAGTTATAAATTTATATGCATATTTCTATGCACTTAGCATAGGAATGTTTTAAATTATAAAATTTAAGTATATACTTCAAATTCTTCAAAGTACTTTCTTAAATTATATCGATTCATATTGCACGATTTATATTTTTCTCCATGGTAGGAATTTCAAACTTTTATTTTTATATAATCTTTCCGGTTCTTCCGAAAAAGCAATTGGGGGAAGACGAGTTAAAACATAATCAATGCTTCATTTTTTAGACATATTTCATTTAATATTGTGTAAATTTAATTTTAAAAAGTTCTTAAATTGTTACTTTACAATTATTTAGAAATCATAGAAATGACAGGATTTTTTTACTATCAAAATAAGCAAGTAATTGTTCCTTAAACAATACTAAAAATAAATATATAGTTAAATAAAAACATTCTAATTAGAAAAGTATTTCATTTAAGAATTTGAAGAAGAATGAGAGCAAGATATCTGAAAAGAAGCAATACTGGGATGAAGAACTATATTCAACTGAAATGAGGTAAATTTCTATTCAAAGCAAAAGCGTAAACTAATTTGAATGTTTGTTTAAATAGCGGTAATAATAAGTAAATCTGTCATATGTATCACTATGGTAACAAAATGCCTATATATTCGCTTACGACTCAAAATTTAGCTTTTTTTAGATAAAAATTATTTGAACTTATCTATTAAAAATGCCTGTAAATTGTTGCAGCTTCTAATATTTAAATTTTGTTTTTGTTATTCTAACGCCTTGCCAATAATTAAAAAGATTTCAGTTTTTAATATAGATGCGAGGTATAAAAAATAGGCATCTATTAACGAGTCAATTGTGCGAGTTCGAGTAACAGTATATGCATTATAAGTGAGACAAGAAACAACCCCAAGTATTTCTGAAGTTGTTCCTTAGCTTTGTATGGTTTTATTTAAATTCACTTCGCGTATTAGAAATTAGGCTTCTTAATAATTGATTGATTGGACCTCAACTTTAAGCCTCATTCGAATGACGAAGATGAGACATGGACATTCATATCTCACATGTCTTCCACACATTGCCTTTATATATAGTCCAGTTCACAATATCCATGTTATTATTTGGCTTGAAGGATCTGTGTAATTCCTCTGGAACACCGAGTTCTTGAATATAACCACTAGACTATACCTCGGCCCTTTAAACCTTCCACTCGAAACAAGGAATGGATAAAATTTATTGTATAAAATAAGTTAATAATCTTTAGTCTTTGAAAGTAAAAACTCATTTTAATGTAATCATAGATTTATCTTAAATTAATATTAAACTGAATAATGGGTTCTTGGGGATCAATAGCTTTTGAACCACGATCGAAGGGCACGAAAACATTTTGACCGACATCCCTCAACCTGCAAACTATGTTAAAAGATAATGGCAAGTTCAGTTATATTCGCGACGCGTGCTGAACCTTTTCTTGCAATAGAGTCTTAAATTACTAATTCTTTTGCCACTCATGCATATTTCTGCTGACCGTAGCATCTTTGTTTAGTCGTAGTTTAATGACCAATAACATCTTGGGCCGTCCCCCCTCCCTAAGAATTCAGTAATGCATGAGAAATTTTTAGTATGACCTTTTTAGGAGAGGACAGGAAAAAATTGGTGTGTAGGGGGGGGGGACAATACAGTTCATTAAAAAATTAGCATTTATTAAAGACTAAAAAAAATAGTATATTTTGAAAATTCTTTAATATTAATGCAATGAATCCAGCGCTGACTTTATATTTTTCTTCCAAATTTGAGTACGAAATCAAATATGCATATTTTAATACTTTTATGTATACATATTAAGGATCAGTTCCATTTTTTGGACATACAAAAGCTTTTTAATCGCTTAATATTACTTTTAAAATCAACGTTCAACTATATTTTGCACATTCAAAAAATATTCAAATTTGTATGAACATTTTCGCATTGATAAAAAGATAAACTTACCCTTGAATGGTTTTAAAAGCTTAGAAAATTTATGAGTTACTGCGTAAAAATTCAACGTGGCCTGTAGTACGCCCATCAATGTTTTTCGTTGCGTTGTCAGATTTATAAGTTTGTATTTTTAAGCTTCTCTGAAACTCATTAAATTTCATACATTTTATTTATAAAATTTTAATTCATTACAGATTTTATTACCATTTTTACAAACAAGCCAAGACAAGTAAAATCACCTTTTTATGCCACATGATCAGCTAAGAAATTAATAAGAGATATTTGTTTGGTACGCATTTTGTCACCAAACACTAAATCATTGTGTAACAATTCTTTAAAAACTCACACAACATTCAACTTTGAAATAAGCTATTTGCCATTAAAACGGTTTTGAGAGACATTTCACTAATGTTTACAGAGAACAATTGATAAGCACGCACTCATTTTAAAAGTAACACTGCATCTAATTAAAACTACGATTCTGAAACCTAACAAGTATTAGCTTAATAAATGACACATTTTAGGAAATTTAGCATCACGCAAAATATCGCGAGTTTGAAAAAGATTAAGGAAACAAACATTTTGTAGAAGGTACTATTTGGAAAAAACTGATTTCCACCTCGTTGGCAATGGGTATTTCCTTTTCCAACAATATTCATCTATTCACAACCACTGAAGAATTTATGTACACCCGCAAGAAAAAAAAGTGACCATTCTCCTCAAACCGACCTCTCCCAAGGTCGAATTTACCAGTTACTTGACATCTCAGTTGAAGCAGAGTAAATAGAAATGATTCGAAGATCGAACCGAGAGATACGAGCAGGACAACTGCGCCCCCCTCCCCTCCTCATCTTAAGCAACGTGTGCAAGGTGGTATTTCAAGATTGTCAAAATACTTTGCTTCGTGGTGTTTGTAGCAAAGGTCAACGAGGCTTCTTCCCATAAATAAGAACTAGGAACACTTCTATTTACTAAGTTGTCGGATGAATTGAACAGATACTCGATTAGAAAGTAATTGTTCCTCAACCCGTCTATAATGCGCAATTCCTAATCTCATATATTTTTTCAACAACTTTTTATTATTCACATCACTGTAAATTCTACCACAGCTAAATATCGACATCATTACCATCTGCTAAATATGTGTGACTAATAAATATTAAATGCCTTTCAACTGAAACGCAGGAGTTAATTTTTTATCAACATTATCATATCCTTTATATTCCATAGTATGAAACAAACTGTGGGTAAGAGTTAAAGGTTATTTAGAGATGGAAAAGCCCACCGCAAGAGATTATTCAAAAGCTTCGCATTCTCTAACACTGGGTAATATGTTAGCCACATATCAGGTCATACTCTTGTAAATGACAAATATATAAGCTAATATATTTTATACGGAAGACTCTTGTAAATGACAAAAACGTATATATAAGCTAATGTAATTTATACGGAAGGAAAATTTAAATAGACGTTATTTACAACTATGTCTTGACACGTGCATGCAAAATATACATTTTAGGGCGGGGGGTAATTATTATTTCATATAAATTGCTTTCGCAAAAAATTACTATGTACTAACACAATAGGGTATTGTGACCAAGGATTTCTTAATTTCGGATCGATACAAGATGGTACCTTATTCATTAATATTCCGTACCACTCCAAGACAACTATTATGCTTTCATTTCAAATTCAGGCAGAACGAGTTCTTAAAACTGCACTTAAAACTTTACATTTGTTATACATGATCTTTCCTAAGTGACCCGGTGTCTTTGTGAATAATATTTTTGAAATGATAAAAATTAAGCATACAAAAACTGAATTTTAAACGTAGTGCTGATTAGTTTTATCAGTGCGGCCCATCCGGTATAGTGGTTAGTGACACTGACTGCTATACCGTAGGGCCTGGGTTCAAATCCAGGAGAAGGCATGGATGTTCATAAATGTATAGTGCCTTTGCGGCATGAGGGTACTCTAAATAGTCGTCGAGTCGCAAGTCCTCTCGTGAGGTTGGGGTAAGAGGAAGAGAGGTGGGAGGCATCTGATCAACCCAGGGTGATCTACTTCAAAATTGAGGTGGAACCGAGCTAAATCGTACTGTCACATACATGGCACTCAAAGCTACGGCTAACGATAGGCGTACAACTAGCCTCTTGCCACGATGAATTTCGTGGACCTTGATCTGATGTTACTGTATCAGTTGGCATAAGTAATAGTTTTATGAGTAGAAGATAAAATATCGAAAAGAAAAAAATGATGCAAAAACTATGAGATTTAAAATGCTCTCATCTTCAGCAGATATATTTAAGTACACAATTTTCCGTATTGAAAAGCGAATATATATATGTACATTCATAACATTTTATTTCAAAACTATGCATACATTTGAAATATTATATAAAGACTAAAAGAAATAACACAGGAATAGAAAAATCCCCGTGAAAGAATAAAGTTACAAATAAAACTAAACTCTATGTTCGAACATGCAACTTAATTTCAATACACCCTCTTTAAATAAATTTCTCTTTTTTTTTTTTTAAGGTATTTCAAAATGTGCAGTGAAGTTTTGTGAAATTAAAATTTGTTCCAATTTTTAGAAGTGCTCTTTTCGCATGCCTTTTGTTGGATTTTTCAATAAAAAATATTTTGAATCCATCTCAAATTTCACCTAAACATAAGCCATATGCACTTTTTGAAACTGAATTTCTTAAAGATTCATTTCGAGAGAACTATAAAACCATTATCTGTAAACATAATCTGCATGCTTTTGTAGTACTTAAGCTGTCTTAGTCTAATACCGGGGAGTAAGACTCAACACATTTGAGACAAAAAAATGCATCAAAATTAAAACATTTGTCTAGTCATAACTTGTATAAACGTTTACCATACTGGGCTCTTAAAACTTTTTAAAAATAAAGTTATAAGATATTACTCTCTGCTTTAACAAGTAATGTTAAAATATCAGCTTATAGTATAGGAAGCTAGGAATGTTATATTTTATCCAAGAAAAAAAATAGATTGTTTCCAGAAGATACGAGTAGTATAATAAATGGCTTTTATAGGCTCTACTCACTTTCTCTCTAGTCAAATTAGAATTTAACATTCATCTTAAAGCACATTGATTCTCTTAAAAAGAACTAATTTTATGTCTTATTTAGCATTGGACACAGAGCCTTTATTTTATGAAAAAATTTATGTATCATATTTTTCCTTTTAAGCTGCTTGAATATATTTAGATTACAAAACATTTCGAACAAAAATGAATTGGGCAAGTAGGACGTTATACACACATCACATGTATTAAGTTGTCTCAAATTCAGTGTCACATGTTTCGGGGGGAAATGCTTTTGAACTGAAATCTAAAAAGAAATTTATGTATTTAGATTTAATTATCTTTTTTTGCTCGAAAGTATCTAAAATTTCATTGTTATTTAATTAACTCCCCCCCCCCTCCACAGTTATTTAATTATTCATTTTCTTGAGTTAAACAATATTCTTGAGATTTTCACGAAATAACTCGTGTGTTTCAACAAATCATATACATTCACAATATATATCATGAAAATATTTATTTTATAACACGCGATAGTGGCATCTGGCTAGGAATTCTAAAATCTGGACTAGTTCTGAATCTAAAATAAAAGGCTCAATGCGTTTAATACCCACTCCCCTCTGTAATAATATTTAAAATTGTTTCACACACACACACATTAGATTAAAAAGTTTCAGCTTGTACATTGCCAAATTCAAATTTAAGATAAAAAATTACAATGATTACCTAAAAAGAAATATTGGAACTGATTATAAAACAATTTAATGAATGAATACCCATGAATAGAGAGAGATTTCCTTATTCCCAGACTATTGAAGAGGAGCAAACTTGACCATGAATTGAATCTACAAATGCACATTTTTTTAAAAAAAGAAACTATTTATTTTCTGGGGTGCAGTTTGAAACTCGTGCAAGGAATCGAACACGAGCTTCGAATTATCGCCTCGAAGAGCCATCGTGATGCAGAACGTACCATTCATCTTTGATTCCAGTTGCTCCATGCCAATTAAGCCCTTATTAGAGTGATGAGTGGACAGTTCGACTCCAGCTCTCAACGCTTTCTTAGTAAAAAGTACACGGAGAAGGCGAAGACACGCGCGAAAATAGTGAGAATTCGTAAGATAAATGACTACGAAGGGCAAAAGTTTTTCTAAGCAGCAATTTGCATATATTCATAGCATAGCCACATAATAATCGAGTCTCCGATTTTCGTTTCCAATCTTGAAAATATAATATTCGAATGAGTTGGGTTAAATTGATAAGACAAAAAAGCTTCTGAGAAAAAATTTGAAAATTACAGCAAAAGAAAGCATTTGTTACTCTTACATTTTCAATAAGCAGGAAATCATGAGTCCTTTACAATAAAAAAAGGAAGAAAAATGCCAATAATACTTTTTATAAATGCCTCATGTATATATTTTGTGGTTAAATTTTATGGCGGATATTGAAAAAAAAAATAGATTTTAAAATTTCAACTCAACAGGATACATATTCCCCCCCCCCCCGAATAGCCGTTATGTATGTTTAATACAAAAGTCAACTATATACTATCCCAAGTTAGATTTCAGATAGTTATCTACATTATGAAGAACAGCATCTTTTCTTAAATGTTAGTTTAAATAATTCTCTTCATATTCATTACGGTATATTGCTGAATAAGAAAAAACTTCTCCAAATATAAGTTATAAAAATGTTTGAATTTCCTTTGAATTGTACAGCTTTTAACATGACAGATAAATTTTCCAACTTTTAATAGAACGAATACCATTTGATTGTACTTGAGGCTATCTTCACCAAACGTACCAGAACCTAAATTAAACTCGGAGGGCAATTTCAGGGAGAAAAATGTCTTAATTTCTTGAAAATTAAGAGTGTAACTTATACATCTGTTTGTAATATAGCGTTTTTAAAATTTCAAAATATTCCGCGTAGAGATACTTATTTTTCCTTTTTAACATGTAAAGGGATAGTTCGTTTAATATTACGATATAGGAAAAAAATGCAAAACATTCTACACCATAAAAAATGGATCAATTCAGATAAAAAGGATTATGATAAAATAAACTGATCTGTATAGAATAGCGAAGCTAGAATATAATACATTAATGTTTCACTTTTATATCTGAAAAAATATTCTTAATTCGGGTCCTATTCTGTAACATTAAGCGACGACAGTCTTAAAAATTTTGGAATACTTTCCACGAAGTCTGCTACGGATTTGAGTTACGCTTAAACTCTGTCATCACAATCAAACTTTTGGTACCGATTATTTCACACAAAGTTAAATATTTTGACTGTCAAAATGCTTTGATTGCCAGTACTGTTATCACTTTTAGCTTCCGATATTGTGATTTCCACACTCAAATTATACAACTACATTAGAATATTGGCACACGTCTGATCACATCGCAACCTTTGTCGAGGTTTGTATTGTTATTTTAATATTAAAACAAAGTTATTCAAAAAAGCAAATAAGAAACAAATGTACACAGATGCATAAACGTGATTAAATCTTCAGAAACGGGGGTATAAAGCAACACAAATAAGCATTTGACAGTGACGAATAATTTAATCGAAACTAAAAGAAAAATACTTTTTACGGATAATGTTAATGGCAGTTTAATGGGAAGAGTGTCATCTCTAGACTGTAGTACAAGATGCATTCGGCGAGTTATGCCTTTAATGAATTGATTCGGAAGATCCTACAAATTATTCTCTAAAGAGGATATAGGCTACATCAATAACTGGAGTCCTTTACCTTTCGACATTTCATCACTATGTGATGCATTAAAGATCGAATATTATCATTTATGGGAAAAAACGAATGTTCAATTACGTTACAAAATATTTTGATGTGTTTAGAAATGATAGAGTGTTGTACTTTGATGAAATATTAGCCATAGTTTGAACGTTAGCGTGAAACAATTCAACTTGCTACGCGCATTGATATCTTACTCAAACCTCTCATTTCTTAACAGACTAATTTTATAGTTTTTGATTATATAAAAACTAGAAATTCTCGTTGGTTCTGCATTTCTGCTTAAAATTAAAAGATTTAGAAAAATGACTTAAGGAAAAAAATCAAACCCATTCATTTTACAATCAATGAAAGGGCAATGAAATATTCCTTTCTTCTAATGTGCAATTTAAAGCTCTTAAGGAATAATTGGCATAATTTAGTTACCCTAGATACCTGAACAAGATAACTAATATTTCCCTTTCTAACTCATCGTCATAGGTGGGTAATATTCAACAATTTCGGCAACCTATGGCTAGAAAGTAGTAATTTCTAAAATGGTCACTTATTTACAAGACGGTTCAGTAATATTCAAAAGTAATTTAAGAGAAAATCTAATTTCATTCGCTTTATTTCTTATCTATATCTCAATTTCTCTATTCGTTTATCAAAACTTCGTTCAAAAAACATTCAAAGGTGCTATCTGAAATGTTTTTACGACAAATTGATGTATACCTCAAAGAAAAAGAAAATGACAATTGTATTCAGCATGCAATCATGTTCTTTTGGAATTTGACTCTCCCTCCATTGATTCTTAAAAATTAACAAATACTCAACTTTTATATACCGTTTTTTTTATTTCAATTCCTTTAAAAAAGACCTCTTTCATCATTCCGTTTGAATTCTTGACTAAGAATTTAGTTTTTGGACTTCAATAAATTTTCAAATAGTTAGGAATACAAAAGTTTCAGTATGATAATTTTCCTGTTAGAAACAAGATACCTTCTTTGATCGATGAGTTCATGAGAATTTTCAGCCGAAAGAATTTAAGCAACCCTCCCCATGCTACATTTATACCTTATCGAAATTCAAGCCACGACCTTGCAGGTCAAAAAGGGTGCTGAAATTACACCCATGAAGCTCTTGATTGGATAAAATGCTGTGAATATTAATGAATATCACGAATATTGTAACTTGAAAAAAGACTAAAGTTTATCCGTAACATTTTCCTCCTCCCGAAAACTATTCTTTGACGATTCCGTGAGATGTTCTACAGAGCATCATATTTAAGTTATTGTCTCTCTGCATAAAAAAAATGCATATACATTATATACTATTCGTATGAAACAATTACGCACGATACTTGATAACTTTCTAAGCCTATATAAATTCGTAGGCACTCTAAGAAAATTAGAGACATTCCTAACCTATAAGAACCTGCAGAATTTTTTAATGTTACTAACACAATCCTAAATGTAATTGAAATAATGTTGCATAAAGTATTAATAATATTTCAATTCTCGAAAAAAAAGTGACAATATAAAGCCTTATTTTTATTTAGTTTTTGAAATCTCATGTATTTAACTACGTATCCGACTCCTTTACCCCCCCCCCCAACAGTGTATAAATGTTAACAATACCAATAGATATAGATTTCTATCCCCCCCCCTTCCGATTCATCTTTCTTCACACACTAAAAGTAAAATATTTCACAGTTTTCTTCCACTAAAATCTTTATAGTATTTAAATTGCATATCGCATTGTCGTAGAGTAAATATACTACAATTATAATTTAAAACACATCAATCAGTATATTTAATCACCCATTTATTTTAGTTTCAATCAGGGAATTCCATTTTCAAATTAAACTCAATTAAACAAAATTAAAAAGAGAGTAGACGTTTTGTTTAGATCTCAGAATAAATGTGATTTTGTAACCACACCACAACAGATGTCGCTGACTCAATGTAAGTGCAATTAATGTAAAAATCCACGCATATCTTCCAATCTAAGTACAGTAGATGAATTTTTAATTGGCAACGATGTTCGATCTGGGTCAACACCCATTGAAATCGTATGTACTAACATGTTTCATAAATTTATTTAGGGGCGTTCTGGCTAGGTTTTTTCCACAACTACAATAAAAGAGAACTGCGTCTTTTATATTACTTTGAAAATCCAAGTGACACATCGATGTTACAAAAAAAGAAACTAGTCTTAAGTAGTCGCATATGATGTGTAACATCTGACTTGTTGTCGTGGTAAATACGCAATAGTGACTTGAATCCTGAAAAAGATGAATCGGGTATGACTGGAAATAATTTTCTATCGAATAATTATATCTTTAATGAAAATTTTATTTAACACAAGGAGTAATGCGGTTTTTTAACAAAAGTATTTATTCTTATTCAATTTGGGTAAGAGCGGAGACAATAGATTTATGAAAACTAAAGTGTGACACATATACTTGTGATTTCAAAGTATTTAAAAATATTTGAAAAATGGCGTCGATAACAGTACCACTGTTAGTTGTCGAAACATTTCGATTTGTGTTCATTTTGAGCTTGAGTTCATCTTTCAGAAAAGCTACGAGTGGCTCAGCTTCTGGCAAACTGAAGTTAACGTTAAAATCACCACTCAAAATCATGGGTTATAATATATATATATTATGTTTATTTCAAAGTCGAGAAAATTAAGAAAAAAGAAACGAGCCTTACAGTAGTCGCATACGATGTGTAATATCAGACATGTCATCGTGGTAAATTCGCACAATAGCAACTTAAATCCTGAAAAAAAATTAATCGAGTATGAATGGAAATAATTTTCTATGGAATAATTATATCTTTAATGAAAATTTTATTTAATTAACACAAGGAGTAATACAATTTTTTATCAAAAATAATTATTCCTGTTCAATTTGGGGAAGAACGGTAATGATAATTTATGATAAATAAAATACGACACAGATACTAGTGTTTTCTAAGTATTTAAAAACCGTTGAAAAATAGCGTCAATAACAGTACCATTGTTAGTTGTCCAAACATTTCGATCTGTGTTCATTTCGAGCTTGAGTTCATTCAAAAAAGCTACGAGTGGCTCGGCTTCTAGCAAACTGAAGTTAACTTTAAAATCACCACTCAAAATCATGGGAAGCAAATGATAGTTTTTTTTTTTCCAAAAAAATAGCAGAACCACCTTTGGTATATGGTAAAAGTAAAAAATGCAGGAAATCTTTAATTTTTTGAACCGTTTGATTCGGAAAAATGTATACGACCACCGAAATCACTGTTTGTTCATTTTCAAATAAGCATTTTGCCGCACATATGTCCCCAATATCTTGACTAACAATACCAAGTCCCCTTGTTTGATGATAAGTAATATCCATATGAGGAGCCACAACATGCGAGGTGTTCTGTTTGCGATAGATCGCAACACCAGCTGCTCTGCGGCCAGGTCGTTTAAATTGTACGCAGCAATTGAAGTCGGGTATCTAAACACGTTCGTCACATAGTCTAACCACGTCTCTGCCTAAAGGACTTAGCTTCTTCTCTGATCCTAAAGTGAGAAACAAAACAAAGATCCCATGGTCTAGATCGCAGGGGGTATGGGGGCGGAGCCTCTCCCGAATGAAGGAGAAAAAATAGAGCTTCACTGAATAGCGCGCGCTTCCCCAACTTCCTGTTACGCATTTCCGTCCCTTTTCACGAAATCACTCCCACAAATCTCCAGCAATCGAGAGGAAAGATGTTACACATAAAAAAAGGCATATAATTTATCTTTTATGAAGGAACTATTTACCTTCGATCATTAAGACCAGTACTACACGAGTACTTGGCCTTTCCTTTAGAAACACCCATTCCCCCTCCCAAAAGAGGGGAGGGGAATGGGCATTTTAGAGTTGGGATTTCTGTCTACAGGACCCTTAATTGCTACTAGAGTTGTACCCCGAGACGAGGCTAGCGAAGAGACACCCCCAAGGCGCTGAATTGGTCAAATCAAACAGCGCGCGCTTTCCCCGACTTCCTGTTACGCATTTCCGTCCCTTTTCACGAAATCACTCCAACAAATATCCAGCAACCGAGAGTAAATGTGTTACACATAAAAAAAAATGGTGAATAAGAGCTTTAAAAACTATTATTTTCCCACAGAGATATTTGCTAGAGCTGCGATGGAAATTTAGATTTATATTATTATACTTTTCTTTGAAATATAAAGTATTACGGATAATACATGGAGTGTCAGAACTTAATGAGATTCTCTTCAAATCTTACCCTTTTCAATAATGGACAAACTGAATCAACTTAAGTGGACACAAGTGCCGTAGATGAAAAATAGCCTCACTGACCTTTCCGAGATCGAAAAAAGTTCCAGATCAACAACATATGAATCGCGTCAAAATATTTCAACGCGAAATTTGCACACAATTTCCCCTTTCAAGATATTTCTTTTCAGTCTTGATGGGGTGAAGAAAAAAAAAAAGAGAAAGCAGAAACACATGTCATAGCAAATGCGATATTCCTCTAGCGTAGGCGGTAGACAACAATCGGCCGGTCAAATAACTTGCGGTGCAGGGTCACTTGTTCCAAGGTCAAAGGTGACCGCATGAACAGGATCTCAAAAATAAAAATCACTGCACAAACCGCGAAATAATAGTCTTTCTGTTGCTTTGCAAAACGAAGCAGAGGAGTCGATACCGTGACCCCGAGAGTCAAAAGAAAGAATTCAAGACCTCGAGGAAATTGCCGGCAATCGTATGGAAATGAGCCCCATCTCCAAAAGAAAAGGAAGAACAATGGACAACAAATCGAAAATTCATCTGCCATTTCATTTTTGATTTGTGGAAAAATTCAATCGATTTGTAGTAAGCGGAACATCGTAATCGCAAAAACTGCGATTTCGTTTGGAACAGATTGAAAAATGATTACAAAAGGGCCAGTTGAATAGCTAGCTATAAGAACAAAATTGACCTATTCGCACCAAATTAACTTTTGAATGGGAAATGTAAAGAAATTTGTCTAGTTTAAAAATAACATTTTTGAAATTAGCATTGATTACGGACGAAGAAAGTCATTCTTATTAATGCTATATATATATAAAAAAGTTTGCTTTAGAGTTAATATCCATTTTGTCTACTAACCCCCGAACCCCCATTCTTTTTATTCTCTTTTCTTAATCTAAAGCCTTTATATACTAAAACAAAAAGTTATTTCTATTCGAAATCGAAATTACCCAACTCTCATAAGTAGTCTGATTTTATTAATGTTGTATTTGTTATACATCAATCATCTGACAAGAACACCCAATTGTGTTCTCTAAACTTCGATTCCACTCTACACAGGAGCTTCGATGCTCAGTTGGGATTACCGGTAAAATATTCTCACTACTTCGCACAATACAATCTTTAGCGAAATCAAGAATCAAAGCAGCGACTTAGTAACCTAAAAGCCCTTGTTTAAGATATTCAGTTTCTACGGAATTCATATTTGCAGTTCGAATTTAAGGACAGTCTTTAAATTCGAACTGCAAGTGTTATGCAATCCGTAACTTCGGTTGATGGTTTATTATAACGTCATGTTGGAGGGTTAGTGTGATGGGATCTTGTAATTTTCATTCACCGTTCAGATAATGCGAGGATTGCTTTTCAGCTATTGTCACTCTCCAAACTTTTACACTACGCCAACGTAAATATTTAGAATCTCTTGAGATTTTACGAACGTTGGCCCTTCTACACGACAAGTCTGTATTGACTCTAGGACTCGAACCAATGATTCGACTCTGATAAAGATGTGGATAATTATGAGATACGCAAGTTCTCATATCCCATAAGTACTTCACTATACGATAAATGATGAAAAATGATTAGCATATATTATTTTCCTCTTTCGTCAATTTGTTACCGAAATAATATCGAATGATCCATTGTTTAACTTTCAACTGGAAATCTCCTTGGAATCTAAATTTAGGACACATTTCATTTCTTTCATCCTAATCACTCGTACTATTTGGTACACATCGTACCAATTGATAATTTCCTTCACAAAAAACAAAAAGGATAATTTCCATCACAAATGTTTGACAAACTGTTCTAAAAGAATGTTAGTCAAACATTTACGATTTTTCTAGTCTCAGTCACGATTATTAATTGTTTATAACATGCATACAAAGCACTACTCTTAAAAAGAAAAGAAAAAACTACATTCTCTTTCCTACCATACGTAACCAGAAAATACTTTCGTATCTTAACAATAAGTCTTCGTCTTTTTACTGCCGTAAAATCACTACCCATTCCTTCCGAATTTAATGGTTAACGATTGCCTTGATCTTTGTGTATGCTCATTATTAATAAGTTCACTGTTTAGAATTCAAAATTCTAATTCTAATTATTCTATTAAAATTTTTAAACTGCTTTATAATGCAAGATTGAATCCAAGTAGAATAGATCAGATATTTGCCAAAAAATCTGCTTAGAAAAGAAAGCAAATTTAAAAATGATAATAATGTAACCAACAAGCACACAAATCCAGCTTCAAAAATAAACTGAAAAGAATTATATATTTTAAAACATTTTTAACTTCACCGTTACCCCTCCATAGAATCACTCTTGCCATATAATTTTTATCTCTAAGCTACGAGAAAATTTTGTAACATCCTTAATTGTAAGTTACCTTCTGTCCCTTCCCCCATTTTTTTACACATCTGACTTTACTAGGAATGAGCCTCGAACCCGCGACCCATTGATAATCAAATGTTTACTTTAAGAACCAGCCTATAACTTGATTTTGTGAATTAATTTAGAATCCAAATCCTCCATCTAAACAAATTTCTAAGATTTCTAAGAAGATGTTTGTGTGATATGGACGTTTAATCGCGAAAATATTCACTTCGTAATTACTTAGTTTATACAAAGGAAGTATTCAAGATTAATCGGCCATACCAAACAGAACTTCGCTCAAATCCATATTTATTTTATTACTGGTACAAAAGAATGGACGAAAAAATTTATTCTAGACCATTAAAAGCAAAGCTATATGATTTCAGCTTTTAAGGAAATTAATATTTTGGGGAAACAAATTCTGAGGATAAGTGATAAAAACATTCTCGACATGAATAATATACAGAAAAAGAGATCCATTAACGAGATGAAGGGTGGAAAAATTTTAGCTTACTTTACTAGCTTAAAAAAATCAATGCATCTTGTCTCGCATAGTAAACAATCATTTAGACAGAGGATCCCAAACTTTGTCTCATAGACCTCTTGCCATGTTTTTCGATTTCAGGTAGACCCCTGCTTACCTCTAATGCCGAATTTTTGCAAATTTATCAACTTAAACATCTTTTTGATAACTGGTACTACTACTTAATTTAAAAGAGTTAAATATCTAAATGTAGTGAAGTATAGCATTTAAAACTTAAGAAGCACATGTTAATGAATTAAATTAAAATGAAAATTAATTCAATACATAAAACAACTGTTACATAAAATAACTGAACAGCAAATAAATGTTTTTAATTAGAGGGATGAAACTGGTGCTTTTTTCTTCGATAACAAATTTTCAATATGTAATATCTCAATCCAGTCAGGTTTAATCGTAAATCTCCTTTGCTAATATAAGTGTCTAGTGCCGCCCTTTTATGATTTTTGAGATCAGCAAACTCACTGAAACTTCCTCCAATAGGAAAAGCAATTAAAAAGTTTCTCACAATATTCTATAATTCTCGACAAATAATAGGTATATCTTTTTAAAGCAAAAATTTGTTCCAACTGTTTCTAAACTTTATTTTAAGATCGTAAGGCCTATTCTGAAAAGTTCCTATTGTAATATGGACTTTTTTTCAATGCGACTATATGAACTAATTGTCTATTGTGGTTATTACAATAAAAAAAGCAATCTCAAACCTAGTTTCAAAATCTGAGTGAAGGGCATTTAAAAGTTGACCGTAGGTTAAAATGTCCTGACAGATTGTCTGAAAAAATTGAGAAAATTCACGACGTCCAATATTATACTTCATTGATTTAATTCTGGAAAGAAATGCTGAAAGGGTCCTTGTCTTAGTAAAATTTGTGCTGTCACATAGTAACCACAAATTAACATAACTAAATTTAGTAAATAAATCTGTTAAATTGGTAAAATCTGGTTTTCACTAGAAATTTTTTTAAAAAAAGATTGAAGTCCCGATCGGGTTTCATGAGAGCCACTACTATAGACTACCATTTACACCCTATGAACCCCCAAATTATTTTTTCATTGGTGTGGATCCCTTGCAGGTCGTCATAGACCCCTGGGGGTCTATATAGACCACTTTAGGAATCACTGATTTAGACGGTTAAACCGAGCTTAAATCACGGAATGATTCTGAAATTGCAAGTTTTAGCGGATACTTATTTTTTTTTACAATGGTAAAAACTGCTGCTTTTACCATTTCATACAAAGGTTTAAAACAGTATTAGAAAACTATTTAAGAGCCAAAACAAAACTCTGAACACATTTTCAGATTGAAGAAAGTAAATTTTCATGAAAATCTCCAACGTTGGAATTCATATACTTGTTGATAAAACAACGTTTCGTTTAACAAAACTGAAGACAATCCATGTATTACTACTTTAACACGTAAAGTGAACGCCCATTTAGTATTATGAAATAGAAAGATAAAATGTGGGGCACATTCCGTATAAGAGAAAAATTAATCTACTCGTATAAAAATAAGAATAAAATAGACTTCTCCTTATAGGAAAAATTAGTTTTAATATTTATGATAGAAAGAGTATTAATGTTAGAGTGTTTTTTTTTTATCTAAAAAAGGCTTTGATTTGTGACATTCTTTAATATTACTCGAAGACTTCAATATTAAATATTCAAATCCATTTATGTAAATGTACGACAACCATATTACTCTGAATATGTGATATGGACTTCTATTACGATGCAAATCATAGAAATAATCCATACAGAGGAGGCATTCGAATAATTTGGAACTACAAGAAATTGTTATTTAGCGCAAACAAGTTAAATTTCTTTTTATTTGTACATAGATATATTTCATTCAATCTATGTTTTGAAACTAAATACGGACCAACATTTTAGATCAATAAAGCTAAAACACATGATGTACATAATCTATGCTAAAAATTTAAAAAAGCAAAGTGGTTTCACATTAAACAGTATGAGAAATCTCGAGCCCCAGATTTAAATCCTTTAAAAGTTTATGAAATTATGTTATCACACAAAAGATAAAATATATATTAAGAGTAACATTCTAAGATAAAATTCTGAAGAAGCATCCGAAAATATTTAATTGAAATTTTTTCAGTCAAACGTTTTTTAACTTCGCTCCGAACATATTGAAGGATTTAACAACGAGTGTGTGTCTGGCAATAACATGTTCTAAATTTAAAATTTAACAAGAGACATTTCAGCTTTAACTTATAATTAAATAGTTAAATTGAATTTAACTAGTTTTTCAGGATACATTGAGTTATAGAAAATCTGTTCAATTTTGGATTATATTTTAAAAAAATTTTAAAATTTTTCCCATTTCAAAATGGCCACTCTTTTACAGTTAAATGTATCGCTTCATGTTCGATCATTTTTGCACACCATTAACTTTTTAAAAGGCATTAAATTTGTGTGTTTAAGTTTTCACCTGAGTTGTAAATTAATTAAAAACACATGAAAGCATCAATTTATATTATGCTAAAAAAGATCATAATTTGCTTCCGAACAAAATGTGGAAAGTAAAATTAAGTGGGAGGGAGAGGATGTGTTTATCTAGTCATATGAATCATACAGAAAAGTTACTTTCTTCCGACACTAAGCTTCTTTTAGTACTGCTTTATGTAGACAGATTAAATTTACGTTAGTTTTTACAAAATTTAAATAGAACTACAGAGTTAAAACTCTCGCTTAAAAGGTTTGTTGCTGCACACACAGTACCTTTTAAAATATCCGCACCGAAGATTTCTAAGGTATTACAAAAGTTATACAAATCCAAATCTTTTCAAACATTTCGAATTCTTTTTCTCGTTAACCAAGTTGAATTATATTTTACATGAATAAGTTTATTCAAGGTTTTTAAGTTAACCTATTGATAAATAGTAAGTTCTCTTTTGAAATGTATTTTCCTGTACTCAAACAATATTTCTTAAATTTTACAAAAACAATTTGATAAAAAAAAGGAGCCAAGAACATTTTGAAAAAGTGATTTAACTCAAAATGTCCAATAGGTCAAAAAGAAATGAATAAATGCAGAAGACCCAACAAATATATATAATTAATTTCATTCAGTAGTAAGTTTTTTTCCAATTGAAAACTGGAATAATTCAAGATTACAAAGGAAAAATAGATTCAATCAATTTTAGTTTTAGAGAAATACCTCCATACATCTAATTTTCGTTTCGAAATTTAGATCTGACTCGGGAAAACAGGATATTGATACTACACAAGCTACATTTTTATTGCTCTTAAAATTGAGCACACATTTAATTTAACTATTGTGATAAAGTATGTTATTCGTATAAAGATATCTCCCACAGCAAAGAAATATAAAAAGTAACAAGGTTATCTTTCAAATTGTGAACCACTTTTAGAAAGTTTCCTAGGTCTTTTTATGATGAAAATAGTTCAATCAGATCTGTCAGAGAAACAATGCTTCCTGCTTTTACGCAAAAGCCTTCATTCTCAGACTTTAATGAGCAAATCAATTTTATTCTTCGAATTCAAAAAAGAACAAAACCTGCTTTGAATGGGACTATCGAAATTAGAAGATTTCGATCTTCGAATCGGGAAATGCAATTTAAGGGAGGAGGCAAAGTATGTGCAATATAGTCGGAAAAAATAAATGAAAACCTGAAAACCGGCTTTTTCTGCAAAGAAATGCGTACTCGAATCGAAGCAATAAAGCAAATAAGGCCACGTTTGATAATCCTCAGCGGTCAGATTTTTAGTTTCGAAGTCTTTTTGTAATGGCACAATAAATCCATCGCGATAGCTTTTTATTGCAAACTACACCAACCGCATTACCCTAGAATGAAGCCAGATTTACCTTAGGCTTCAATCTTGTTTCAAAACATCAGAAGAAACTAGTATTCTGTGAGAAATGCATTTTTCCTTTACCGCATTGCTGCTCTCGGTTATGAATCATTAAAAGGTGTGTTAAGTCATTAGCCAGGACTTATCCCGAGTCGTTGATGTCTAGTGGATAAAACACGCGTAGATGCGTTTTAGAAATCAGATTTCGAAATTCTGTCCTCAATTGCTCTTCAAATGGTTTAAGTTTTTGAACAATGTTGCTTTTAGAAAAACTTGTTGATTTGCCCTAATCACACTCGACTTCACGATAAATACAAATAAAAGGAAAATACGCAAAAAACTGAGTCCAATTAATTGTTGTCATAGATTTGTTTATTGGTGATGAACTTTAATTCAATTTGTATTGGGTGCCAAAACCTTTTCTCAAAGACCAACTTTCCTTAATAATGAAACTTCACTACTTAAAAGTCTAATTGTTCAAAAGGTCTAGTTTATAAAATTTCTTTATTTGGGGTCAACTTCAAAAAATAATTATTCACTGCACGAATGTTTGACAGAGCATTCCAATTTTAGATTAAAATTTATTGTGCATTTAAAATCAGTGTTTGAGGATTTACAACAGAATTTCTGAAGTGAAAGTTATAGTAAAAAGAATCGGAAGAACTTCTTCGAAAGAAAAATTCATAAGATAATATAGATTATCAAGATAATTGAACTCGGATGGTTTTCTTCCTAGTATCTAGTTTTTGAATCGAGTAAGATCTCTAAAATTTAAGATTTCTTTGATTTAAAACTCTTGTTATATAAGTGAAAAAAAATGGAAAGTATTAAAGCAACGATCTGCAACCTATTATATAGCTGAAAAGCGAATTTGTTTCTATCCAATTTTGGTTTAAATTGTACAAAAAGATATTATGCTGAAACTAAAAATGCAAAACATGGAAAATGATTCTCGGAAAAATTTGTAGCATCTCCATTTCTCGCACTTAAAATACATTCAAACCTTAAAAATCAGCTTATCATAAGCTACCAAATTACATTCCTTTGAATTAGTAAAAATAAAAATTGCTTAGAAGACTTCATTCAAAATTGGTTAAAAATAAAACCGGAACCATTGTTATACAAAAAATACTATTTAATTCTGTTCTGAATACTAACAGTAATATTAAACTGATGAAACTTATTTCTTTTCAGCAATAAAAAAAGTATTAGTTTCTTCCAATTTCAATTAAATGCTGTTCAATTCCAAGAATTGTTCAATTGCTTCTTTAAAAAATTAAGAGATCAAACTTGTCTTCTATACGAAGTTATTGTAATTTGCTCAACCGTGAATGTGAATAGAAGAAAAAAAAACAATGTTTAATACAATCAAGCTGACATCAATCGTTGAATAAAAACACATCCCCTCTTGACTAACCAAAACTTCTCAAAACGATTGCCTAGAAACCTTTCGAAATGTTCCAAGAATACGAAGATATTGCTTTAACACGTTTCCGAAGAGAAGCATTTGAACTTCTATTGTAGTGGCGGTGAGAAAACAAGCAATTGTTACTGCAACGTTCATTGTGTTTTCGATCTTTTATAATCTTTCGATGCTAATCGGAAGGCTTTCGTCATTTAACTTACGTATTTTAAATGCGGACGACTCATCCGGGATTTCCAGAAGTGGGTCACAATTTATGCAAGGATGCTACTTCCAGCAAAATACGAGGAAGATCAACAATCTGATTCAAGCACCAATGAATTTCACTTTTCATTCACTATCAGCAAGATTCAAAAGTTTGCTTTCTAAAGATTCGGCAACTATTTTCCCATTTCGAAACTGCTTTGATGTTTTAAACTCCTATCCAGATAAACGTTGCATGTGCTGCGAAAAAATTGAGACAGTCTTTGACTGAATTAAAAAAAAAGATAAGCTCAGCATAAGGAAGGTCACTTTTTAGATTAAAATTTACCCCGTCGTTATTACAAATTATATATAAATAAAAGAATTTATATTTTGAAGTTGCACATGTACTTAGAAGCGATCACTATCGCTCAAAAAGTAAAATATGCCATAATTTCTGTAACTAATTTCTGTTTGAATTTATTCTTTTGTTTGTTTAAAAAATCTTACCTCCCCTTTTGTATTTAATATCAAAGTTAACGTTAATTTTATCTGTTAATTCATAAATACTTTTTTTCTGTACCTCACTTTTAACGATACAGTTTGACAATGTGTACCACCCTGTTTATATAAGCAAACGAATTTATTTTATTTGGAAACATTTTTCCTATCTGAAAACGTTTTCGAGTTTCAGTTTTGCACCACATGGTAGGTATATCCAGTTTACAGCAATATAAATGATTCAGTAACATTTGATTACTAAGCTTATTTTGTAATACCTAATTAAAACAAACATAAATAGAAAAGTTTGATATATATTTCGGTATAGTTTCAAGTATTTATATAACAATGATTTATAGCCGCACCTACACACAACTTTAATAATTGCCTCCAAAAGCTCACGTAGAAAAAAAAATTTCAAATTCTTTTAAAAATTATTTGCATCGGTTTAGACAAAAATTCATCAATCTTTTATTAGTATAACTAGAAAAATTCCAAAACAAAAAAATTGCCGGGTTTTTTTGGGTAAATAAATATTTTTCCAGGAAAAAAATTACTACAGTCCCCTGACCACCTAACTTTGAAACCCCTATGACAAGCTGAAAAATTTACGCCTTTTAATACAATTTTTTCAGCTTATTTTTAATCCTTTACTGTTGTCTTTTGATACGAATGTATATACTTCAAGTTTATGAAAGATTTCATAAATTCGGAACTTCAAAATTTAAGAGTTTTAAATCAATACAAAAAGGTTTCCCAGGTGAAAGATTTAGAAAAAAATATACTGGAATATACGATTAAAAATGCAGATATTTCCCATTTATATAGATTTAATCTCCCCCCCCCCCAATAATTTTCCAACAATCAAATTAAAACAAACAAAAATGTCGCGCAATATGTCATTTCAGTTTCAATCATTCATCAGACTGGATTTGCTCTTTTCCAGCATTAATTATAAGAAAACTATCTAAAACACTTACCAATCTTGCAGTTCATAAAAATTTTGAAAAATGAACGGTATTGATGAATGGGCCAACTTCCGTATTCTTGTTAATTATGATTGAATAAGTATTGAAAATCGATAATTATAAAATATTTTTAAACTTAAGAGAGTAATATGTAAAAAGGCACGGCATATACGAGTTTTTCAGAATAAACTATTAACTTATCATAAGCCGATTAATAAGTTTTTAAATATTTTTAAAATTAGTTTTAATAATTGCTATAAAGACAGAAAGTATATTTAAATTGTGTTCATGTCCTTATGAAATTTCTTGAACTACAGCATCAAATATTGAATTTTAATATGAGGATATATTATTCGATTGGATATATGCATTACCAAAAATTTAATTCAAACCATGTTAACAAAAGCGAGTAAATTATACGATGATCAACGTGTAAATCTAGTAAATGCAAGTATTTTCCAAATCCTACTCATTCAATTCATTAATTACTATGCGATAATTATTGTAGATATTAATTTTTTTAAGAAACCTGAGATCAGATTTTCATTACATAAGACTAGATTTTATTATTTATATCTCAAGAGAAATTAAAATTTTAATTTAGATCAAAATATGATATGGCTGGAACAATACAATTTAAACGCATTTCAAAGTTAAATTTTCCAGTGAAAATATATGAAAACAAAGAACAGTGGAACAAAAATTAATTTTTTCTAAATCGGGGTGGAAAATGTTAAGTTTATAAAGTAGTTTACTATTTATGAACTCCAGAAACAAACCAAAAATATATGTATATTATATAAAACAAATTTCTCATCAATGTCTAAATGATGAGATATCTGTTTTATTTATAATATACAAATATCTCAACCTAGCGTTTAAATTTTGAAAAGAATCAATGCAGAGAAAGTGACTTACGAGTGAGCGTTCCCGAGATACGAGATGAGAAGAGATGTGCCTTCGGATGAAATGGGTCACTCAGGACCATAAGCGACGAAAAGGGATAAGTTGGAGTCTGCGCACAACACTGACGAAGTTCGGGTGAATCAAACCTCCCGCGTCACACGTATCAGTGATTAAGCCAGAGTGATACGAGAACACTTGAAAGCAATTAGCGCCCTTAGCCACAAGTATAAAAACCGCAACTAACAATCTCATAGATGAATTAAAGAGAAATGCGCAGTAGTTTTAAAAATGCTGAGCAAGGACAATAAACGCGTTTCAGAATTAATTTCGCTCTCTGATTTATATAACTCTCTCGGAAAAAAAGACTCATGCGTTTGAGAAAATCTTTGAGGACAACATCAAGCCATGCATTTTACATTCAGTTACAAGTACAGTACTAATGAAAACAAGGCTTATTTACTTTGCACGATAAATCAAATGTTCCCTTGATTGGCATACAAAAAGAAAACTTGAGGGAAACTTAATATAAATCGATATTTGAAAAGGTTTCTTTACGGCTTATTTTCCTTTTGTTAATGTTTATGTGAGGCTTGAGTTTATCTTTTGTCTAATAATTACAGTTCGAAGCAGAGTTTCAAATGAAAGATCCAAATAAACAAATTTTTCCCGGGTGACTTTTTAAATAGGTGATTGCATTGGATTTATTCAATTCGCATTGTAAAAGAATTGAATATTTCTTTTATTAGTAAAATCGCACTTGAATTTGAAAAACACTTTGAAGATTTATTAAAGTCACACAAGCAGCACAATGGATATTGGTGATCGTAATTGTAAGTTACGGTCGAGTGACGTGAATGACACCTAGTTTCCAAACCTTTACACCTCATCAGCATGAGGACTTAATGTGCATCAGATCCACTACACTATCGGAATTTATTAGCATCAGGATTCGAGCTCACAAGTCAACCGACCTCGAGCTCCCGACTATTACCACTTCGCTAATGCCTACACTTGAAGCTGGACGAAGACCGTTGGTCATTTACCTTATACATTTCAATTGCATTCAAATGACACCTCAGTGTTAGCACGTTCACTCTTTCACACTACACTTACGACTTTAACCCTCGAGTCGCATCATTCAGCTACACGAAGGTCTTCAGAAGACAAAACTAAACTCAATGTTCCTCTATTGTGAATTCATTACTTTACAAACAGTTCCTCTCTTTAAACTTTCACATAATGCCAAGACCTAGAGCTTTTAACCCGATTTGAATTTAATGTTCATTCCACATAACTAATATTAACCATGAGATTCTTACTTGCCAACAAAGACTCCAATAATTTCTCAATATTCCACATTGGGGCAATCAAGGAAATCAAGATTCGATCACTGATCCATCTGCCAAAAAGTTAATGATTCCATCCTAAAATAATCAGCTCCCCTTCCTCTCCAAATGGTTTACATATTATATTTCTCCTCTCTGCAATTTTCTCTTTTTTTAAAAAATAAATTGTTTTTCAAACGTCGTATTAGAGTAATATGAGGGTTAGTGGCGACAAATTTTGTAATTTTCGATTACAATCATCTGTGTGAACTGGTTATATTTCTTATTAACATCATGTGGCCGCGGTAGCCAAGTGGTCAAGGCATAGGATCGTGGCTAGCATGTCATGAGTTCGAGCCCCAGTACCACTGAAGACCCGCCGTGTAGGGGAGCGATACACGTTAAATCTACCGAGAGCTCAAACGTCCTCTCGTTGGTGTGGTGTGGTAGTTAGGAGAGGGGTGCCAGCTCAGGTGTCGTCCACGTCACTTGAACATGGTTCAAAATTACGCGGTCCGTCGCTAAAAGCCCTCGTGTTGCTAAATAGTGCGACGTTAATATTCTCTCTCTCTCTCTCACTCACTCATTAACATCATATCGCAACATACGAGGACTGTGAAACAGAAGCCTCCGATCATATTTCACACGCTAAATACTTAAGGGTAATGGTTCGACTTCTCTGCAGTGTTTTACATCAGACATATATAAATAAAATTCAATTCAATACACAAAGGAATACATATACTTTAGATAACCGGCTTTTACAGTTGCTTGAGACAACAAAACAACTCATACAATGCGGTACGTTTATTAAAAACCAATAAAGCTAGTCCTCTAGGGAGCACAAAATCGTTAAAAGTTAATCGAGATAACTCAAAACTTTTAAAGGGCAATAGAAAAAAAATTAAAGCAGAAAAATGTGTTAAGGCGATTACGAAAATTTGATAAAATATTGCTGGCATATCTCTCTCTGTATGGAAATTTCAATTAAACACCTTATATATCAAATTTCTAATCTCGAGAATAACTATATATTTTCAAAGAACACACAAATAGTGTATTCTGTAAAACTTTATATTACTTCAACATTTCTGAAAATTCTTTGTTGTGTTACACTTCGTTTTTATAAAGGAAACATTCATGAATATAAATATGATAATTAAAATCATTACATTTTACAGTTCGACAATTTTATAACCAATTATTTCTGAGAGTTTTTTTCCTTTATAGTATGATTGTGTTTGGTAGGAAAATGATCTTATACTTCTAGTTTTCCCTTCTGAGTGAGAGAGAACCATTTTCTTGATAATCATTAACTTATGAAAACTTTTCCCCAACACGTAACAGCATAAAATAAAGATATTAAAAAGAATTAAGGGCTTCCATTATACTTTATCAATGGGGAGATCATTATCAGAGTTCTTTCAAATGAGGGCACTGCAAAGGATGAACATCTCATTGGTATTGGTTAGAAATAAAGAAAATATTATATAAAAAAATAATAGCCTTTTTTTATTTCATTTCTTGCGAATTATTACATTCTAAGGAATATTACACAGAAAACTAAACTTTGTTTTATTCCCTCGCTAATCCAGCCGACATTTTTTTTTCTTTCGTATTTCTACTTTCAGCAAAATGTTTGAGTTACACATAAAGAACTATAATGAAATCAATGCCTGAAATGAAAATGAACGCCATAAAAGGACGAAAAAAGCTTCAAATGAATAATCATTATTCTATGAACTGATTATTACGTATTTATGAAACACAGCTTTGAAACTTTAATAATATATTTAGACAAAATAAGTACCTTACGTTATTTCATCTATTTATTTATTTTTGGAGCTGTAAAAAAATCAATTTTCTATGCTCAAAAAGGAAAAATAGTGCACTTTAACAATAACAATCTTATAGAAAATCACTTTTTTACTAATTTAAGACCTGATTTGTATGTCTAGAAAAAATGTGTGTTCCCAGTTACCTATTCCACTCAAAAGTGTCCACCTCTTTGTAGACGAGGTTGCCATCGGAGATGGTCCTCCATTCTTCACATTCACAGCACTACACATAAATGTCCGCGGTAGCCCAACGGTCACAGTCACGGACTCATAACCGACGCAATTGACGTATAGAGATGCACGTTAAATCTGCCGAGGCTCGAAGTTCTTCCGTTGGTATAGTGTCGAAGTTAGGGTAGGGGAACTCCAGCTCATGTGGTCACCTTCACTTGACCATGATTCAAAATTACGAGGTCCATCACCAATAGCCTTTGATTTGCCTCGGAGTGCGACGTAAATAAACCCTCATGCTACACATAAATATTTAAGCAAAATATTATGATTTTCGTGATATGATTTCATTAATTCATTCCATATTCCAAAGTGATGCTGCAATAGTTAGTCAATTCATCGTAAGACAACATGTAAAACCAAAATTTAAGGTATAGCTGTCATTGCTCCATTTTCCACACAGCCCGTGGCGTGTGGTGTCTAAGTTTGGATAATGGGGTTTCAACTTAGTTTTCACCCTTGTCACTCTTAACCTTGGTTCAAATTTACGACATTCGACGTCAATTGCTCTCGTCTGCTTTAAAGTGAGATGTTAATAAACAATTAACCCAATTTTTTTTAAGGAATTGAAAGAAAACCGCTGAGAAAAAATATTTCGATTTTATTTGATTGTCAGCAATTCCTACACTTATGTTCAGTAAAATTCACAAAAAGCTTCGTTTATAATCTAGAAGAATGTAGTTATATATATTAGAGTGATATGTAGAATTTTTTTATTAATAATAGGACTAGTAATAACAGAAATGTATTAATCAAATTTTCGCCCAAGTATTTGTGCAATAAAAAATGTTAAATGAAAATAGAGAAGTGTCAAACCTTATGAACCTCTAATATAATAACACCAAAAAGCTTTATATGAAAATAATATCGAATCACTACATAACAATGCCTTGTTGGTCTCATTACAAAAAAAAAAATTAGTCAAAATATCCAAACGACTCAATTTTTCAAAACTCCATTAATTACAGAACTTTTTTTAAAGAATTTATGAAATAAATTGAATTTATAAATCTATAAGATATGTAAATAGATCTGAAAATTTCTGGTTATTGTGGGATGTTCGAAACTTTCGGATCGTTTTAAATTATCGTTTCAATTCACAAAGATCACTTTTTTCTTAAATCGAAACGAAATTACATTCCTTGATAAAATATTCCTTTATTAAAGTTTTCTTTTACGTGCTCCATTTAATTTTAGGAAAAACAGCCCATCGTTAAGACTTTGATTGCATTTTCAGATAATTTTCTTTATTGAGTAAATAAATTCATAGAAAATTTGTGAAAGTAATTGGTTTCCGAGAGTACTAGATCTTAATTTGAAAGGGGTTCGTTTCTTTGGAACTACTGGAGACTTTTAGCACCATACAATATAGGACATAAAATAATTAGAAATGACAGAGAACTGTATCCTCATCTTTCCAAGGCATTATGAGGTCTTGCTGTTATAGAAACAGTTGTACTTAATCTAATGGATTGATGAATAAGTATTCTTAGGGCCATCGGGCGTGGTCAGGATTTCTAGCACAGGGCGTATGCATCAAGATTTCTATTGGCCGACTCATTTCTCCATTCGAAGCAATTTTAATTTTTCAAAGATATTCGCATTCCAATAAGTCATTTAGTAGTGGTAAAGATGTTAAAAGACTCCACGCGTTAATTTATTTTGAGACGCATTTTAGAATAAAAAATTATCAAGAAAAATGTTTGGGATGACTTTATTGTTTAAAGGTACTATTAAAAACTGTCATTTATCCTTAAATATAAGAACCAACATTTTAAATCCTTATTAATAATAAAGTTCCAGACTATCTAACTATAAATTTAAATTCAGTATCTATAAATTATTATTTGATACTCTTATAGTTTTACGAAATTTACAGCGAATGTATCACACTACAAAGCAAAAAGGCAGCTATTGGCGACGCACATGAAATTTACAAGGCATTGTGCATAATTAGTGATAAAATGTTACTAGAGGACAAGTTAAGTATCTGAATTAATAAAAAATAAAAAGAAATGAGCCTTACAGTAGTCGCATATGATGTGTTACATCTGACATGTTATAGTGGTAAATACGCAATAGTGACTTTAATCCTGAAAAAAATGAATCGGGTAGATTGGAAATAATTTTCTATCGAATAATTATATCTTTAATGAAAATTTTATTTAATTAACACAAGGAGCAATGCAATTTTTTATCGAAAATATTTATTCTTGTTCAATTTGGGGAAAAGCGGAGACAATAGATTTATGAAAATTAAATATGACACATATACTTGGGATTTCAAAGTATTTAAAAATCATTGAAAAACAGCGTCAATAACCACTGTTAATTGTCGAAACATTTCGATTTGTGTTCATTTCGAGCTTGAGTTCATCTTTCAGAAAAGCTATGAGCGGCTCAGCTTCTGGCAAACTGAAGTTAATGTTAAAATCACCCCCCAAAATCCTGGGAAGCGAGTGATAGTTTTTTTAAGAAGAGCAGAACCACCTTCGGTATACGGTAAAAGTACAAAATGAAGGAAATCCTTAATTTTTTTTAACTGTTTGATTCGGAGAAATGTATGCGACCACCAAAATGACTGTTTGTCCATTTTCAAACACAACGAGCACTGAGACTTCGACATTTGAGCGTAAGAATCGCAAATTTATTCTGGATGCAGTCTAATAAGACTTGCTGGTATGTGAGGAAGGCTGAAGGCTCAATTGCTATTAGAGTTGGACCCCGATACGAGGGTAGCGAAGAGACACAATCAAGCGCATGCTTAAAAATTAGAAATATTAGAGAAAATCAAAAATACCCGTTTTCTCAATAAGTTCGTTTTCTTTAACCGAGAAATCTTTGTTAATCGTAATTAAAAATATTATATTGACAGCGACAGGAATTAACCTCAAAGTATGAAAATGATACGCACTAAAATATTTATTCAAGTCGTACTTTTTTAAGAATGATAAGCTTTGTCAGACGCTTAACAGGAAATATAATTATTAATATATAGTTTACACATACATAAATATATATTCTCAGATTTCACACACAAGCCCTGAGACTTTGACATTTGAGCGTAAGAATCGCAAGTTTATTCTGGATAAAGTCTAATAAGACTTGCGGAAGGCTGGCGGCTTAATTGCTACTAGGGTTGGACTCCGAGACGAGGGTAGCGAAGAGACACCATCAAACGCGCTGATTGGTCAAATCAAATAGCGCCCGCTTCCTCGACTTGATGGCTACTAGAGTTGGACCTCGTGCGAGGGTAGCGGAGAGACACCACCAAGCGCGCTGATGGGTCAAATCAGCACGCTTCCCCGACTTCCTGTTACGCATTTCCGTCCCTTTTCACGAAATCACTCCAACAAATATCTAGCAATCGAGAGTAAAGATGTTACACATCAAAAATCTAGAGTGATTCTAAATATTAATTTGGATGAATATTTCACCATAAAAATTAGTTTGTATCTATTTTAAAATAAAAACTGCCATTAAACATTCAGATAAGCTTCCAAATTTAACAACAGCTGAAAAAAAGCCTTATAGAAGGTTTTTTTTATCTCATCCTACGATAATTATGAGTATTTTTTAACTAGATGGGACAAAAAAGTTGTCAAGCATATATCTCACTTTGTGCTACCTTCTTTTTAGTATACGAATAACTTTATCATCCCTTTTCTAGATCTTCTAAATTCCTTTCCTTTTTTTTATTATATGTAAATTATCTTTACAAAATCTGTCGAATGAAATTTTTTGAGCTATTAAAAGATTAATATGGGCATAAACCGATAAAAAAAACATCACATTAATCTGTTAAACCATCTGTTAATTTAAATCATTGATCTGTTAATTTAAACCATCCAAAAACAATAGCTTTGAGATTAATCAGACAAATATATCATAGTACTGATATTCTTAACGGGAGGAACTCTCTAAAAGAGATACGAAAGATCTCAAGAAAATTCTTTCTACAAGAATTTTCCTTTTTCAGTGATGAGAATCATTTGTGATTATTGCCTGTGTTTGCAAACTCGGACTACGGTACTAAAATTCGAATTATAAAGTCCGTAGATTGTTTGATCTGATTTTGATTCAAGTTAATAAGATCTCGGACTTTAAGAAATGAGATCTTGTGTTTTATTGCGTTTTCTCACAAGCATGGAAATAACCATATTTTGAATGTGTATGTGTTCTAAGACTCCAACAGAATATAAAAAAATTATTTTACATATTCTTGATAGATTTCATATAGATGGACTTTTATTATATTTAAGATTAAAATTATTTTAATCTTGAGCTGAGGTTTCGTCTAAAAAGAACACGTTATATAATAGTCCTTATCTCTTACAGAAACCAAAATAAGCAAAGTATTATTTAGGATAAAAAAGAAACTTGAGTTTTTTGTCTTTCAGTTTTTTGCTACAATTATTGTATATTTTAATTCTTTTTTTTTTCTTCTTTAAAATCGCATCAAGGTTTTTTTTTCTTTTCGACCAACTTGCATGTTACACGAAAGGGAAAATATCTAAGGTTGTCTGAAAGCCTTGATAAAATTATGTACAAATATAATCATTAATCTACAATTCAAGGTATTGATTAAGGGTGGTAATGGTGCAAAAATATATTTATCTTGTGTTTTGAGTCACTTATATCTTCATAAAGAATATTTGACATAAATCTTTAAGCAATACTTCGAAAGGCTTAGTATAAGAATCATTCATAAATAAGTTATTTTCTTAATAATAACACAAGTGTAATCTCTCTAGAAATAGCAACGAAAACAAACGAGGAGAAATTACGTAATTGTATATGTATATTGGAGCTTTTTAAAGAATATTTTTAAGGAAACTCGATGTAATACCACTTTAAAAAATTCTAAGATATTTTTCGATGTACGATTACTGAAGGTTTTTCGCACTATATGGAAACGATTTTACAATTCGTTTTTTCGTTCGCATTTTGAGATAAACTTTTGGCAACTTCAGAATAATCGTCTCTAATATTTTCTTTTGATTGGGATGTAAAATAAAATATTTATTTTAAAAAAGACCCCTAAAATTGATATATGGCTCGAAGGTTACGTAACTGTACTTTCCGAGAAGAAATATTCATATCAACAAATTATAAAGCGGTGTAAAAGTCTCAGTTGTTACATTTCAATAAAATAGTTGTTGTCATATTTTCATAATACATTTCAATAAAAGGTATTTATAGTATATTAAATTTGAAAGAGAAAAACGTTTGGCTGAAAGTAAAAATGAAAATATGACCACGAAACTGCATCCTAAGACTGTTCAAACGCAGACAACTATGAAGAAAGTGAAGTGTCTGATCCTGAAAGAAATTATGCCTATTCCAAGATCGATTGCATCGAAACAAGAAATGTTTTCCAGCACAGTAAGTAAAATAATTCATAAAGATTTAAAGTTAAAAAAGATATTTAAACCTAAAGCTCGTTTCCTTTTTTTAAAACATATTGCTGAAAGTAAAACATATTGTGAAAATTATATAAAAAACACCTAGCTGCTGGAAAATAGAAATTTGTGGTAGCACCCGATAAGACATGTGTATATTTTTTTTTTAACATTTATAAACCCCGTGCACCACGCAATGTATAACACGGGGGCATACAACACAGACAGAAGAAAGGATTACAACACAAACATCCATGCCTTATCCGGGATTCGAACCCAATCCCTACGGCACCGTAGTCAGCTTCACTGACCACTATACCGGATGGGCGGCATGTGTATATTTAAGTGACTGAAAATTTTTTTTCTATTACTCAACTGACGGGAATGACCGTACGAAATGGTTTCGACGGTGTACAGTTAAGTTCCCAAAGGGGTTCATGTGATAGTTGTGGGATTTTTTAATGAATTTATGTAGATGATCATGTGATAGTTATAGGATTTTTTAATGAATTTATGTAGATGATCATGTGATAGTTGTAGGATTTTTTAATGGTGAATTAAAAATCAAAAAAGTCTCAAGTAAAACAAAATTAATTCACTGAACTATCAGCAGAATATTTTACAACCAATTTTTGAACAGGAAATTCCAACCTTATATGGAAACGACATTGATAAAGTTTAGTTTCATATGGACAAAACCTCCAGCCACACGTCTGATTTAGCAAAGATAGAATCAGAAATATGAATAAAGTGTGTATCCCATTTAATTAAATACGCGTAAAATCACCCTACACTCCACCAATGGACTTTAGTGCTTTCGGTTTATTAAAACGAGCCTTAGGAAAGCAGCATTAAATGACACTGAACGGACTTTGGAAAACGGTTAAAGAGAAATGGAGTAAAATTTGAATAACAGCACGAAGAAAAAGTTTATTTTTGTGAAAAATTCGAGCTAGTTCTATCGTCAAGAATCATGGGGCTATCAGATAGAAACAAAATGCCATAAAAAATAGGGTGCTTATTCATTCAAATTAACTAGCAAAATCGTTTCCATAAAGTGTAAAAGACCTTCTGTAATAGAATAAGTAATCAATTTTTCATCAAAAAATGTTTTAACTAAAAATTTTTTTAAAAAAATTCCTTTATATATAAAGTAGTGTTGTAAAATATAATTTCATACATATATTTATATATTTTTCATGTTTAAAATTTATAAAATGTTTACTTTTAAGAAACAGAACAATCTTGTGTTTATTACTTCATTCTCACACATTTTCTGATACCTCATTCGACAGCCGTAGCCAAGTAGTAATGATCACGAACTCGTGGACGGCATTGTTTCTATCTAGTCGTAGGTTCGAATCATGGTGCCTCTAAAGACCCTTCGTACAGGGGGCTAACACGCATTGAATCTGTTGAGGCTCAAAGTCCTCCCTTTGGTGTGATGTGGAATTTAGGGGAGGAAATGCCACAGTTCTTGCGTCCTTTCTCATCACTTAACCGTGATTCGGAACTGTCAGGATCGTTACCAATAGTCCTCGTGTAACTTCTGTCTTAACAAATCATTGATGAGCCGATACCGTATTTTTTTAATCTTTAGTACACAATTATATAGAAATGTAATGTATAGTTAAAATATTTCTTGTACTAATTTTTTGTGAATAGAAATTTTTTTTTCACAGTGAAAAAATATTTAGCTATATTCTGAATAATTCTATCACATAGCATTTTTAACAGGGAGCAATCGAATGTTGTATAACATGTAGACTTTTGAAAGAAAGTGATATTATTAAATTCAAGAAAAATAAAATTGAAAATATTGTGGAAAGAAAATGAGAATTCTGTGTGAAATTATCGCATGGTAAGCAAAGGAATGAAACGAAATTGTATATGTATTCAATTATGGTTTTGAACCATTTTTTATATTTGATTTAGCAAGTTGTAAGATGAAGTGTTGTCATTTCTTTTAATCAAGTGCAGTTCTTAATAAAAACTTGTGCTCTCTCGGAAACAGCTAAGGAGTAATCTCATTTTTTTTATTTCCTTGGAGAATGTTTTTATACTTAAATAAAAGTACCTACTAATATCTATTTTTTAAAAAATCAACTGTTAAAAATGGCATTAGAACATTAATAGAAAAATGTATCTTATTTCATTTTGGTTTGTGGAAAATAAAGTAAAATAACGAATGAGAATTATATTAACATCGCACAAGAAAGCTATTGACGACGAGCTTCGGTCAAGTGACAAGGAAGACACCCCTGAGCTGATACTCCTCTCTCCAAACTACAACACTATGCCAACGAGAGGATTTTGAGCTCGACAGATTTAGCGCGCATCCGTTTCATCTACACGGTGGATCTTCAGTGGCACCAGGACTCTAACCCGCGACACGCCGGCCACGAGTCCATGACCATAATCGCTGCCACGAAGTAAAATAGTTTTTCCTTTGTAAGTAAAAATTTTCTCTTTTTAATTTATCACACAGAAATATTTATTTCGAAATCTTTACTGGATAGGCTGCACACAATACTGTAAAACTACAATTTATTATTATTATATAAATTAATATTAGTTCATGTGGGGTGCATTAATTGGGAATTTCATAAGCAAAGGTTGTAGATCCAATCTTGATCCTATCGAAGATCATTACGTGCAATTTTGAGATGCGTTGCATGTGGAGACAGTAATTGATTTTCCAAGTTCTCACGATTTTAGGAGTAGAGCCTCTGGAGAGAGAGATTGAATTTTTAACTCGGGTATATATTTATTTCAGTCCAGATACTAACTATATTCAACATTATGACAGATTCAGTATAATCTACATACACTGGTGTCCAAAAGTTAAGCATAAGTCGTAAAATGCGAAAAACATTGAGTAAATATTCGTAAAATTATTCCAAACTTCTTGTGGATATTAATTGGGTGAAGAAGAAACATTGGGTTTATGCAAAACTTTTCAGTCGACTACGTCCTGCGCGAAACACCGGCGCATGTCGGAAAGCGGAAAAACCGAATCACGCAGCATAGTCAGTTCAGACAAGTTTCGTGCAACTGCTGTGCGAAGGAACGTTGTTAACCATCAAACAAGGTGAATGGTGCCACAAAGACGCCAATTGGACATGTTTACGAAAGAAAGAATCGTTAGAATGCTGGAATCCTCACGATTACAAACCGAAGTGTCTCGAATTCTGAATGTGGACCAGTCTGTGATCTCAAGACTGTGGCAGAGGTTTCAAAGAACGGGAGATATTACCCGACAAATAGTATCAGGTTGACCAAAAGTCACAACCCCTAGCCAAGACCGATATCTGGTAATAAGTGCGCGACATCAGAGGGGCAGTACTGCCAGAGCACTGGGTTCGGCGCTCACAGTCGCTACAGGAATACGAATTTCGAGGCAAACTGTTTACAGGAGACTCAATCATGCTGGCCTGTATGCCAGAAGACTATCAGTTTGCATTCCCCTCACGTCTGCGCATAAACGAGCTCGTTTGAACTGGAGTATGAAACATCAACATTGGAGTGTGGGCGAGTGGGATGTTCAGTGACGAGTCTAGGTTTAGTCTGAGTAGTGATTCTCGGCGGGTAACGATATGGAGAGAACGTGGAACACGTTTTGAACCAAGAAACATAACGGAAAGACATCATTTTCCATCAAGGGGAGTATTGGTATGGGCAGGCATCATGATGGACGGCCGCACAGACCTCCATTTCTTTGACACGGGGTCTGTCACTGCTCAAAGATACAAAGACGAAGTTCTTGTGCCTTATGTTCGCTAGTTTCGAGGGGCTGTCGGTCCTGACTTCATATTCATGGATGATAATGAGTCATGTCACCGAGCGGTGCTGATTGATGACTTCCTTGAAACGGAAAACATCCAGCGCATGTCGTGGCCTGTGAATTCCCCTGATTTAAATCCTATCGAGCATGTATGGGATATGCTCGGGAGACAAATTGCAGCCCTTTCGCACCCACCAAGCTCCGTTTCAAAACTGAAGAGAGCTCTCCAAGAAGTTTGGAACCGTTTGAGCCCACAACTCATTTATCATCTCATAGCAAGTATGGTAAATCGCTCTGCAGCGTGCTTGGCTGTCAGAGGTGACCACACGCCTTATTAAACTGCAGCATCAGTGTTTTATTTAATGTTTCTTTCATTTTTTCTTTAAAGTGTAAATCCTTGCTATGCTCAGTTTTCTTTCAAACTGCTACTTTGGATAATAAAATTAATTATTATCATTCTTTTGATTTGCTTCCTTATTTTATAACCATTTTACACTTGCATATCACGTTTCCCGCCATTCTGATTTACAGTTCCTTCTTTATTCACATAATTATCAATTATACTTAACTTTTGGACACCAGTGTACATATATATGTTACCGGAAAAGCCGGCATTCTATAGAATGCCTGACGTTTTTATGCAAAGTATGAAATATGAGATTCATTGCATACTTTGCCTAGGCATTGTATAGAATGCCTAAGCATTCTATAGAATGACCAAAGTTGCTTAGGCAAAGTATGAAAAAAGGTAATGATAAGGCTATTACTCGTATATCAATAAAGTACATTCCTAAAAATGCAAATGCTATTCTGACAAAATAATAAGAGAGCCATTAAAAAAATTATTCAAAATACGTAAAGGAAAATGAAAGCTGTACCAAACAAAATTTAGAACTTTCTTATTAAGGAAAACAAAATTTTCATATAAAAAAATTGGAAATTAAAATTAACCTACTTGTGTTGTAACATGTTAGGCTTAATGACATTTTTGAATTATATTTTATTAATTCAAAAATGTCAGAGAACAAACTGCCGAGAGAGAACAAACTGCAATGTTTAAGTGACAAATTCTGAGTCTGAGGCACGCGTAAAAAGTCTCGTGTCTTGCCACGCAATATTCGAAACGAATCGGAGATGTATTTCATACTTTGCCGGTTTCTCGTTAGGCATTCTATAGAATGCCTAGGCAATGTGTGAAATATGAATTATTTCATACATTGCCAGCTAGTTTCAGGCATTCTATAGAATGTCGGGTTTCACACTTTGCCGGTAACATATACACAATAACCACTCCGTACGTTATTTAACCAGACATCGTTTATAATGCAGTTCATCCAGCTATTTTTAAAATAGTTCATAATTAATAAATGTAAAATAATTACGTTGTAAGTAATGTTTTTTTTTGTCCTAATACGTATCATGTTAGTATTAGGTTCATTTGAAAAAAAATTCTCTCTTGTGCAATTATTTTTATCATTTTGATTTATCTTGTTTCAAAACATGTTATTTTTACTGTACAGAAAATGTCTTGTTATTTTACAGATTATTTAATTTATTCCAAATGAACTAGAGTCATTGTTAGCCCGGATTAATGAGGTTCTACTGTACTCCTTATATAAGAAATAGAAAAAGTTTTCCAAAAAGTAATACCCTATTGTATATCTATATATGGACGTAACTAAAGAAAAAAATCAAATTTTAAATAAGTAAAACACTTATAAAAATATTACACATCTTTCCATTTATATTTATATAGGATACTCCCGAATGCCATGTACAAACTTGGAGGGGTGGTAGAGAGTATCCTGAGAAGCCATAATTACATCGGAAAGCATGGGCAGAAACGTAACCCTAACGACATAAAGAGACACAATGGCAGTAAGGCCAGAATGTAGTGTAAAACAATTTATTATATACAAAAACAGAACAGTAATAAATTAAAAGTATGACATTAAAGCATCAAAGGAGGTGTTTGAAATTGCTGCCATTGGCACGCACGACACCGACGCGACATGCACTGGCGGACATGTTCAAAAATACCGGCCGTTTCATGGATCGTAGCAGCAACGATGGATATTCATGCCACCGGATCCATATCAGATTAACACCGGTGCGTCGTCAATCATCAATCTCTAAAAGATTCATGTTCCGCCAGGTTCTTATGCACCCGAGTGAACGTTTGATGATATCCGTCTCATTGGATATCTTTCCCCAAGCAATCGAACAGCAACACGTCCATTTCCGTTGGCAGGGCCGTAGTTGAAGTGGATATCAGTCAACTCGGCGTTCGTATAACGATTCCTATTCATCGCCGCTGTCCATGTCTGAAATGAAGAAACCACATGCGCCGACCTTGCGAGCTCACGTACAGCGCCACTTATCGCTTTCCGCTCATGATTTCCTATGTAATTAGAGCTCCTCACAATGTTCTCCACCTCCCCTCCAAGTTTGTACATGGCATTCGGAAGCACCCTCTATATATCTATCTCGAATCGCAACCATTAACTCACTTATGAACTCGAATCCAAACACACTAATCGAGCTACAATCTATCATTTAACTTTTGTGTACGCTGTAGAATATTTCCTGTCTTATTTAAAGTGGTTTAAAATATAGAACCATTTTATTGTCTACAATAAACACACACAATGTGTATGTATATGTTCTTATACTGTTCGGGTTTTTTCGGGAGCACCAGATATGGTTATGCAAACTACAAGTGAGCTTGATTAATTTTTAAAAAGTTAAGGACAAAATCTAGATATATATTTTCAAGAACTTGTGAATTATTAAGTGTTATTTTGTAATTTATTGAGGCACTGGCAATCTGATGATAAATATTATACATAATTATTTTAGGTAACCCTCTACTGTGAAATAACTCATCTATAAATTTTATTACTTATCTTTTAAGAAATATAGACTTGTGAATCTTAAAATTATTTTCGGTCTCATACATCTTTGAGTATGTGTTAATTCCAACCAGGTTTATATCAGGTCTTTTAATTGCAAAAGGATTTGCATGCCTTAAAAGATTTTAAAATCTCTTTTAAGGCATATAGGTGGCCGCGGTAGCCAAGTGGCCTAGGCATCGGATCGTGGCTAGCATGTCATGAGTTCGATCCCAGTACCACTGAAGACCCACTGTGTAGGGGAGCGATGCACGTAAAATCTGTCGAGAGCTCAAACGTCCTCCCGTTGGTGTGGTAGTTAGGAGAGGGGGGTGCCAGCTCAGGTGTCGTCCGCGTCACTTGACCATGGTTCAAAATGACGCGGACCATCCCCAAAAGCCCTCGTGTAGCTGAACAGTGGAACGTTAATATTCACTCACTCACTGTTTAAGGCATATAGTTCAAAATACTTTAATTTTTTTTTGTTTCAGAGAGGAGAGAGAGAGCGAGAGGGACATTTTTATGTACCGAAGATAGTGTCCGAAGTGTTTTCTAAGGTAATATATTAGAAAGACACATCAGGGGTGATTTTTTTTTCTCAAACATATCATACCATATGCGTGAAATTGACAGAAATATCAATCATTATCGTTGAAAAAAATGTTGTACATAAATTTTTTCTTCCCGCAGTTCTTATAAATTTGCATATCAGCTTATAAAAAGTGTTTGTTATTATTCTTCTATCGTCTATACATATGACCCACCAACTGTCTTGTCGTTGAACAGAGAAGAATACCAAGCACCAAATTACCCTTAATCTGATACCAAATCCTTTGGGCATTTTTACTGGAGAATCGTAAATCACGCAATTTGATAAAAATCAACATCCTCTCTAATGGTGCAGCGTGGGAGGAAAAAACAGCCAACACCAATTTAGTTTACTATGACAAAAGCCTATTAAATTCCCAATTGTGAAATTACTCGAATGTGTGAAATATCTTCAATAGAGCAGATACTTGTTTACTACAATAGTGCAGAGGTGGAAATAAAATTGAAGAGCAAATAAAATCGAATACATTGCGCGAAGTTGGAAATCAATTGAGGTCATTTTTAGAAACTTTAAATGTTTCAGAAATGTTGCTTGTGTATACCATTTGATCAAATTTATCTCTATTTTACCTTATATCTTTATTTTTAAATTACAATACAATTAAAATTATAACAGTTAAAATGAGAGAGAAATGTTGCCAAGAAAACATTTAAGATTTGCTTCTTTCTTCTTATTATTATTGTTATCATTGAAAATTCTAGTAATTGAAAGAAAATATTGTATTGCTCATTTATTTGTGTGTGAAGCATTTACAATATTTACCGATTCCGCTTATGTTCTTGTGGCAGCGGGAGCCTAGTGGTCAAGGTGACGGACTAGAGGCCGGTGTGTTCTGAGTTCAAGCCTAGCACCGCTGAAGACCCATCTATGTAGGGGGGCGATGCACGTTAAATTTGTCGAAGCTCAAACGTCCTCCCGTTGGTGTGGTTGGAAGTTAGGAGAGGGGTGCCACCTCAGGTGTCGTCCTCGTCATTTGACTAAGATTCAAAATGACGAGGTCCGTCGCCAAAAGTCATCGAGTTGGTGAATAGTGCGATGTAAATATTGACTCATTCACCCGCTTATGTTCTTGAGACTACAATGACCTTACAGATGAAAACTAGCTAAGAAATCACGTGACTCCAGTTTGAGTCTATTGCATTAATGATCGTTGAAATAACAGTAGATGACAATGGGATTGAAAAAAAATTGGTTGTAATATAAATAAATGCATGCAATTATATTATAAGCTGTTGGAAGATGGCTGGGGTTTCGCATGACGCAGCACGATGACTGAGTTTTGGAAAAATACGCATGACTTAATGAGATAAGTTTTGAAGGCTCTTTTCTCCCACTGTTTTCCGGTGGTCTGAAAGTGAGCAATTTGATTGGCTAAGAGGCAAAACTTAAAACTTACTTCAGTATTATACAGATGGTAGAAGATTTGAACTCCACACCATTGGCTGTTTATTGCCATACTTTGAAGCTACATGAAGGCTATTGGCAATGGACCGCATAATTTTGACCTACGGACAAGTGATGAGAATAACACCTGTGAGCTGACATCCTACTCCACAAACTTCTACACCACGGCAAAGTTAGGATTTCGAGCCATGTGACAGATTTAACATACACCAGCCCCTCTACACGATGGATCTTCAAAGGCACCAGGATTCCAACTCCTGGCACGACAGAAAAAACGTCAACCACGAGTTTTCAACCATTCACTTGGCTACAACAGTCAAGATATCCTCATCAAAAACTCGGTTGGTGTAAACCTCCCGAATTTTTTGTGTAGTTACTTAGAATTTAAAAATTATTAGGTGATTTTAAACTACCCTATCGAACCTAATTATTAAAGAGAGGTAAACAAAAATAAGAAATTAAATGGAATCAATATCTAGTAAGATGCTTATAAATCTTTTGAATTCTTTTTTTTTTGTTCTAATATAATGGTAAATTCAGAACATTAAATTTAAACGAACCTTATAAAATGTACCAGTTCCACAAAAGAGTCGGGAAAGCTGAGGTACCAGGGATACTCGTATTTGTGGAACGAATCATGATTCAGAATTATAAAAACCTATTCTCAATTTTGTCTCTGTTATGTATCTTTAGATGACGTTAAATTTACAAAATAAAAAAAACTTATTTGAACTAAATATCTCATTTTAATCCATTATAATAACATATTTAGTTCAAGATGTATAGATTAAGAAAAAATTCATTGCAGAAAAAATTTGTGGAATTTTGGGTAAGAGTAAATCATGTGTCAGAAAAATTTTCAAAACTGAGCGATATGTGTAAGTCTTAATTGAAGCAGATTATACATGGAAAATTGGAAATTCCCTGTATATTCAAGATAATTTTTTTTAATAATACAGTGTTTTTTATTTAATTCGGGGGAAAAATACCTTTTTAGCAACGTTACTATTAAATTCGGTACGTTTCATAATTGGATGATGTAATTTTCATATATGTTGTATAACCTAAATTTGATCATCTGTGAGTGACACCTCGCTCAGTTCCAGTTATAGAGAGTATTAAATTACTTTAAAATGTTTTTTTTTAGTATCTCTACCTCATAGAGCATAACTTTTCAGCAGCTTCGGTAGCTGAGTGGTCATGCTTGTGACCAGTGATGTTCAAATCCTATTTCCGCCAAAAACTCGCCACGCAGAATAACGAGGCTACTGTGTTTTAAATGGTACTGAGTTACAAAGTCATATTGTGTGGAAGTTAGGAAAACGATGCGCCAGTTCAAATATCGACCTCATCACTTGGCTGCAAAATAAAATTGTGACCTGTTACTAGTTGCTCTAGTGTGCAATATTTATTTTTAAGAAGTACAACAGCTGTTTTCTGAATATTACAAAGACAGTAGCGCGGATTTTTACACTCTAAATTTTTAAACCTCAAGTAGAAATGTTTTTGATTATTATGAACCACATTTTTTCCCCCCAGTCTTTTCATTCTTAATATAGATATTTTATATCAAATAGTACCAGTTTTCGGAAATATGTATTTTTCCCTCGTTGGTTTTTGGAAAGATTTTTAATGACAAATTGAGGACTCGGAAAATGTAACAAACAACACACTTCTCAAAAAATAAAGAAAAATACTCAAAACTTCGGGGTAAAAAAAAAATTGACTAAGATTTTCATCACGATGTAGGAAAAAACTGTTGCACTTAAATTAATTATACTTAAAAATTCTAAGACTTCTTTTAAAAAGTTGCTCAGAAAAATATTCAGTTTCTATCATCTAATTAATGATATTTCCTTATAACGACTGTTTCTTAAAATTATGATTTTTTTTATAGACTTATAAACTTTTCCCCGTGGTTACATGAAATATCGACGAAAGCAAATGACTTCTTAAAAAAGGGTTATAAAGAAAATGCATACATTATTTTGAAAAATATTGATAAAAGAATTATAAAATTATGACAAAAAATAACTTTCAGGTAGTAAAAAATAATTATTTAGCATGTCAATAAGCTGTTCTTTTTTTATTTATATTAGTATTATCAAATAGTAAGTACAAAATAATACAAAAGGACAAAATGTTTGAATGACATGTGTTACCCACGTGCCTAAACATATTATAAAATAGTACGAGATACAATAAAGAATTAATGTATAATAAAGAATATTAAAAATCTCTAGCATGTTTTAAATGCTCAATAGACGCTTTTTAAATGAAACAATCTTATGTAAATGTAAGTTTTAATTACTTATTAATAATTCTTGTTAACTCTGAAATAAATTGATAAAGATCCAGACGAAATTATGGATGTAACTAATTAAATATTCGATATAAATATATAAATATTTTTTTTTACTACAGGTGGGAAGAATAGAGTGTTTGAATTCTTTTATCTTAATATTTTTTGATGTGTAACATCTTTACTCTCGATTGCTAGATATTTGTTGGAGTGATTTCGTGAAAAGGGACGGAAATGCGTAACAGGAAGTCGGGGAAGCGTGCTGATTTGACCCATCAGCGCGCTTGGTGGTGTCTCTTCGCTACCCTCGCACGAGGTCCAACTCTAGTAGCCATCAAGTCGAGGAAGCGGGCGCTATTTGATTTGACCAATTAGCGCGTTTGATGGTGTCTCTTCGCTACCCTCGTCTCGGAGTCCAACTCTAGTAGCAATTAAGCCGCCAGCCTTCCGCAAGTCTTATTAGACTTTATCCAGAATAAACTTACGATTCTTACGCTCAAATGTCAAAGTCTCAGGGCTTGTGTGTGAAATCTGAGGATATATATTTATGTATGTGTAAACTATATATTAATAATTATATTTCCTGTTAAGCGTCTGACAAAGCTTATCATTCTTAAAAAAGTACGACTTGAATAAATATTTTAGTGCGTATCATTTTCATACTTTGAGGTTAATTCCTGTCGCTGTCAATATAATATTTTTAATTACGATTAACAAAGATTTCTCGGTTAAAGAAAACTAACTTATTGAGAAAACGGGTATTTTTGATTTTCTCTAATATTTCTAATTTTTAAGCATGCGCTTGATTGTGTCTCTTCGCTACCCTCGTATCGGGGTCCAACTCTAATAGCAATTGAGCCTTCAGCCTTCCTCACATACCAGCAAGTCTTATTAGACTGCATCCAGAATAAATTTGCGATTCTTACGCTCAAATGTCAAAGTCTCAGGGCTCGTTGTGTTTGAAAATGGACAAACAGTCATTTTGGTGGTCGCATACATTTCTCCGAATCAAACAGTTAAAAAAAAATTAAGGACTTCCTTCATTTTGTACTTTTACCGTGTACCGAAGGTGGTTCTGCTCTTCTTAAAAAACTATCACTCGCTTCCCAGGATTTTGGGTGGTGATTTTAACATTAACTTCAGTTTGCCAGAAGCTGGGCCGCTCATAGCTTTTCTGAAAGATGAACTCAAGCTCGAAATGAACACAAATCGAAATGTTTCGACAATTAACAGTGGTTATTGACGCTGTTTTTCAATGATTTTTAAATACTTTGAAATCCCAAGTATATGTGTCATATTTTAGTTTTCATAAATCTATTGTCTCCGCTTTTCCCCAAATTGAACAAGAATAAATATTTTCGATAAAAATTTTCATTAAAGATATAATTATTCGATAGAAAATTATTTCCAATCTACCCGATTCATTTTTTTGAGGATTAAAGTCACTATTGCGTATTTACCACGATAACATGTCAGATGTAACGCATCATACGCGACTACTGTAAGGCTCGTTTCTTTTTATTTGTTATTTTACATATATTAAACTATCCATTTTGAAGTTTACAGCTTCCAGGGAGATTGAATTTAGTGAAGTAATAATACATCCTTCGACTTATTGCTAAGCCTATCCCACACATCCGCGTTCTTCTAACCCAGTCTTTAAGACGAAAATCTCGTGACTGGCTAATTATTTGGTTATCCCAGAGGTGAAAGGTTCTTACAACTCATTTGAATAAAGTTCATAATTAGCAAAACATCTAAAAAATATGAAATTGTTACTGCACAACATTTGTAAAATCACTTATATATATATATATATTCGCCTACATTATTCATAATATTTCTAAAAACTTGGCTGTTAAGACATAAATTCGCCTTTTTTTTTAATGTCATTTTCAACCTTATGATATTTCTGCAACAGAGATGCCTAAAAACGAAAAATTCTAAGAGAGTTTACTCTTCAGTAAGTTCTCAAGAGGTTAAAAAGAGTCTGACAGGCTTTTTTGACAGCGTTTCAACACACGTTCACAGCAAAAGTGGTACTTCACAAGCATAAGTAGATGTTCTGAAGATAAAAATTCATATAATTTTATCTTCTTCTGTTGGCAATAAATGAAGTAGAAAAGGGTTGTTTTTTCTTAAAAACGCTTTGTGATTATTTTCACCGTGTTTTAGTTGGAGACGATATCAGGAAGGAAATAATAATTTAAAAAAAGGTACTGGTATCCGGAAGAGAAATTATAATAATTCGATGAAAACTTTTTATTAAATTATGTAAGTAAACACTTAAAAAATTATAAAAATATATGTGTGTGATTCTCTCTTACTTCAATTAAAAGGTATAAAATTATAAAGTACAACCAAATATTCATAACATATGTAGAATGTCGGATAAAAAAGCACCTTGCTTCGCGATATTTTCTTACTTAAAAATTATTTTAACGTTGCTAAATGTTGCCATGGAACATTTAAACCCAGGCGGGTAAGCGATAGAAGTAGGTACATAATAATACATTCAAATGTATATATGTGTGTTAAATTGGAAACATTTTTATAATTATTTTCATTTTAGGAGAGTACTATCAAAAAGGGACCACTTTTCAAAGAAGCAGAGAAAGACCACATTGAAAAGAAACCCAAAATATATATACAGGTATTTTTCTACCTTTTTCAGTCTTCTTTTAATTTTTAGTGAATTTTCCAATATATACAGCAAAATATTGATATTACATCTATTACACCTTCATTTTTACTAATGGTAAACTTTTTCAAATTTAGAAAAGACATTATAATCGAGATAAAAGAGAAATTTATTTTAAGAAACCTTTTGCAAAAAACTCGAAAACATACTCCCCACACTGAAGCTGAAAAGAGTTAAATTTAAAAGATATAGTTCAAAATTGATACCGAAGACAAATTTATTTTTTAAAATTTAATTCTTATCATTGTCAGACCTATTTAAGAAAAATAAAAATTACCTATGAAAATCAATCAATTCATGATGAAAAGTATTAAATATAAGAACTGTATAAAGTAAGTAACCAAAACAAAGAAATCACACTGAGCTACTCGGTTGAATAATGAAAAATTACCCTAAGGAGGAAGTTTTTTTCTGGAGTGAAAGAAAAAATTTTTTGTAGGCATAAAGTTGGAGAGGCATACCTATCCGTCTGGATTAATGAGAGTTAAGGTAAGTTACTTGTAAAATGATTCGAGGTGCATGGATAAACACTCCATACAGCAAAAAAAAAAAGCATTATCTCCTAAATAATTGCGTGAGACCGAATTCAAATCAACGCATTACCAGCAAATTAATTTTTTTTAAACTGCTTAAAATTTGACGATTTTGCATTTACTATTTCTGAATTTCTTTTTTTAAATAGATTTTTGGATGAATGAGAGAGTTTGTACTAAATTTCTTTTTCATGAAATTAAATAACCGTATTATACTATGAAAAGTTATTAAACTTTATGTTTTCAAAAAGTACAAAAAAAAATATTATTCTGAAAATTCCCTACTAAGAGAATATAAATAATTTTGATTAATTAACAATTCGATTTTGGAAAAAAATTGAATCAATTGATATGAATCTCATGAAGGACGTAAAAACTGTAATCTTTTTATTCAATGACTAACTTGCGGAAGTAAGAGTGAAAACGAGTGCATGTTTTGTTCTTCAAATGATACTGGTGCTTGTATATTCTAGAACGAAAAAGAAACTAATGAAAGTTATTCAAAAAAGAATAATAAACAGAAGGTCATATTTTTTGTGTCTCATTAATCTAATTCTCACATCTCAAAGTACATTCATAAATATGTCACCTTGAAGAATCTAATCGAATAATCTAGCGGAAACTCTCTATCTTATTATGGAATTTTGTATATTTCATGAATTCAAAATAAACATCTATTAAAAACAGGAAGTATCGGATTCGTTATCTGAAATTTGTGAGATATGTTCTTTTTCATATAATATACTATAAGAAATTTCCATCATCCGTTTTTAAAATAAAGCATATCAGATAATGAATATCAATACAAAAAACACATTTGTTAATTTTATTAGGCTTACTTTAATGCTGTTATTTTGGTTCCTTAATATATATAGAGAGAAAAAGTTCCTGTCTTTTGGAGGAGAGGGTGAGTTAAAGATTCAATGTAACGTTTGAAATAATTTTAAGAAGAAAGAAAATGTGTTAGCTGTAGATGTGTTTTTCTTATTGTGATATATGTATTAAAAATTCGAGTATAAAATCTTAATTCCACCAACTAAGCGTACTTTTAAAACTACGATGGGAGTCGTTACGCAGCCAAAACTCAAATGACATTCAGCAAAACTAATAAAAAAAATGCTATTAAGGGATTTAATGGATGCTTTTTTCCTTTTCAATGCGTGCAAAATATGGAATTTCACCCAACAAGAATTTCATAATTTTTATTTTTTTTGCTTTAAATGGTCATAAAATGAAAATAGGGCTGGTGGAATTTTAATTTAACCTGAACTATTCCTCTAATTCGCTGTTTCATTACCAAATAATACTTGAAATTTGGTTTTTATACATCTACATATATGTGCAAGTTATGAGAAAAACTAAAAGAAAAACCTTGTTCACATATTATCTCCAAATTTCTAATTGCACCTTCCTTGATAAGAACTTCTTGTGTAGCAAAAAGTGGTTTCCTCGAAAATTTGAATATATATATATATGCATTTCAGAAGTGTATAAATTTTTTTTTTGAAATAAGTATTTTTAAAAATTGAAAATTCACATAAAAATGTTTTAAAAGATTTATTTCAATGTGTTTCCACCGTCGTTAAAGTAATTATTTGCAATTCTATTCTGTTTTGTAATATTTTCAAACTTATTAAAAGAACTTTAGTGATATTTATATATTGGGAATCAGATTAGAAGCCTTCCGAAGTTTTCAGGATAGAGTTACCAAATACGTAACTTTTTGGATAAAATTTGAAAGCAGTTTTCCTTTTTCTAACAAAATGTCCAATCTTTCCATAACTAAATCGTTGATAGATCAAGATTAATTGAGTAATTTTTTATTAACATCACACACTTTGAAGCTACAAGAAGACTATTGGTGACCGACCTCGTAATTTTGAATTTCGGACAAGTGACGAAAATAACACCTAAGCTGGCATCCCTTCCACACCACACGATCGTGAGGACTTAAGAGTCTTTATTTATTTTAGTTATTTATTTGCTCCGGAGGCAAGAGCACACCCAAGGGAATTAGAGCGACCAACCGGTCCTCCGAGAGAGACAGAAACCAGTACAAAAAACAATGCACAAATAGAAAAAACACAGTAGAAAAATACTTTGCAAAAATCTGAAGGTGAATTTGATGCGCCTCAGTTCTACGCGGTCTAAGATATGTACGCAGGTAGATAGGAATCCTACTATTTAATGTGTATGCAAGCTTTACGATTCACTTATTCAAAAGGCTGCAATGACTTAGTTGGAAAAAAAGGGGCTTATTATTTGGTAAACAGTGATTTAAAGACTTGGACATTTGGAAACCAATCGTGTGAAATTATTGCTTTGCTGCATTTTACATCCTATGAAATCTCAAAAACTAAGTACCTGGATTCAAAATTCTGGAACACCAAAGGCCACTTCTCATGACATAGTTACTTGGTGTCAGAATTATGAGGCCCGCTTTCAGTAATATAGTATGTACCTCAGTTATACTGGCATCCATCTAAGGTTAAATCAGTTTTCATTAAAATTGACATCCCATTATAAATAGAAAATAGTAATAGAGAATAATTTTTCTCTTAAAAACTAGTGGTTTTTCATCTGGACTGAATTCTTATGAGAATCAACCCATGTATTTATCCTAACCTCCATATCATGCAATAATGTACTCTCGGTTTAGTCAATTCCTTTTTTTACAGTAGAATTATGAGCTCTATTCCCGTATAACATTGCATATGATGCTTCTGTTGTTAGCCCTCTAAAACATGTGTCGGTGACTTGTATGAAGAATACTAAATTGAAATATTTTAAAATTAATATTAAAGTTTATATGTGTCACAAAAGTCTCTTTATGATGTATAATGTGTGTGCATGTATAAAAAAAGTGTGTTTTTTCCTTTCTAACATTTGTTTGATTACTCCAATCAAAATACTATTTACAGTACAACGAGTAATAAGAGTTTTCAACTTATTTTGTCACTTGCAGTTCATCTCCTTAGTTAAAGTTTTTTTAATTGATTCTTTTGATTTTCTCTGCCTCTCATAATCAAATTAGTATTTTGTCTTGAATTGTTTTAATTTGATTTTTGTTTTCATTTATGCATTTTATTGCAACATCATTTTCATACTTGAATCCGGATTTTTAAATGCATTTATTTCCATTGGTCTTAAATCCCTCTTCATTTCTATTGTAAAATTATATGCAATAAACATTTCAAAAATTTCAATTCACGGTAATTTTTTTAATGTTTAATTCAATTTAAGCGATATGTATTTCATTTAAATTTTATGATATATATTCACAAAACTCTGTGAATCAAAAACTTCTTTTAATGAGGGAAAAAATAAATTTTTTTATAAATAATAATCTTCAAACATTTTTTTTGTGTGTATATTAAAAATCTAGCTGTGACCGGCCATCTAAAATTATCTGCCATCAAAACTGCATAAAAAATATTACTACACTTATTTCTTATTCCTATTTGATTCTGATGTTTTAATGAATTTTAAAGAAATTTTTTCAACCTTCTTCTGGATTGTACCTGGATTTATGGTTCATACATTCTTAAACCTCAAAAGAATCTCAATTTTCTTTTGATTTATTATTCCTAATCGCATAATTTTTTTTATGATTTTTTAAGTAACGATTACTAATGGGTATCCATGAACTGATGGTATTTCAGATCAAAAATAAAAAAATTTCAAAACTACAACTAACTTTATGCCCAAAATACAACAGGTTTTTCCTCACAGTTTTAGCATTTAAATCTAAAAAGCTCATTTTCTTCAAAGCATGTTGTTTTGATGAATAAATAAGTCTCTTCTGTGTCAGTAACCTGTTCAGAGTCGTGTATTGAAGTTAATTTATGTATCTAAAAACAACCTTAAAAAATATCTGACAACCACTCCGACGTGTTTCGTAGAAAGAACGTTGTACCGCGTTTTTTATTGTAATTTTTTTGAGGAACTAAAACATACATTGATCTTATAAACAATCTTTTCCATTCAGTTTCTTTTAATGTAGGTAATTTTACTGTAGCGTAGTTAGTTTCCTTATCACAAATGATTACGCAAAAAAAAAAAAAAATTCATTTGCACGATAGATATTAAGTAACAAATCTGAATATATTTATGGGACAAAGTAACGAATGTGTGTATCCCTTTTTACATTAAATTCGTATCATTATTCGTATTCGTACTCCTGATGCACACACAAAAAGGTGACCAGAACTCAAAAGAGATACTATGGGTGAAGCAGCAATTTACCGCAAGAAATATTTCGAAAAAACCGCCGTCACATCTCTGCGCAACGGATGTGAGGCCGTTGCCTGGTAACGGAATGGAACTCACCTGTAGCCCCCCGGATGTTACGCTTGCTAATGAGTAAATCCCAAAGCATTCCCTGCCACCTCAGCTCTTTAGTCCGACTCCACATCGAGCTCGATGCATTCTGTCGCTTCACTCGAATTCCACTTTCACGGATCCTAAAAAAGGTTGCCAAAAAATCGCCAAGTGAGTTTCGCAGCTCACTGGACGGACGTCACATTCCTATGGAACCCACCACAATTCCTACAATATCAAACGAATATACAGTTATGATAAAGACATTTTTTAAATTTCAGATACGATGTGTTGTTTTTTTAAAGAAAATGATAGCAATTGTGATGCATAAATATATTTTTCTTTCATATTTCAATTCGATGCACTTTTTTTAATGTATACCATGTTTCGTTTCTCACGAATGAAGTTCGTTTTGGGGGGAAAAAACAAAACAACTACATTACTTCATACTATTATAGGGAACGAAGAAAATGATACATTTTTCAAAACGTTAACAGAAAAAATTCAATAAAATGAATGAAGGAATTGGAATAGACAACTGTAAAAATGAAAACAATGTTGCTATATGCAATTCCTAGCAATGAGGAGAGAAAAGAGTGCGGCAATTAAAAAGACTCATTTTTTAAATATAGAGGCATCCTACAATTGCGATGTATTATATTCAAAATATGTTACTAGCAGTGTAAAAGCCTGTTAGACAATCTACAAGATGCAACAAATCGACACAAGGCAATAAATAGGGACATTGGAAACCTTTTAAAATAAGGTATAAAGTATGATGTAAAGCGAGAATGAACATATACTATGCATAAGATGTTGCTCGTGATAACTTCAAAATGTACTAAAGGTTTCGAACTATAAAATTTCATCGAGCGGCAATTTATTTGTAATACTTATTATGTGCTGATTTAACCTAGAGTACTGAGGGGCTGAGGCACATAAACCCTTACAGGATCATAAGGTTAATAATAATTAGCAGGTAGCTGTTTGTTTTAGTTTTTTTTAAACGTAAAATAAATAAAGATCATAAAATAATACATAATAATCTGCAGTTATTTGGGATCAATGTGTCAATTCAATTTGGATCAATGTTTAGTTTGGTCAGGCATTTGTTTTCATTTATTCAAATGAACTTTATTCTTGCACAAAACTGTGCTTAGACCGAATAACACAAAACAAGTGAGTATAAAAGCAGTGATATATTTTTACGCAACACAATTAACTTTTTTTTTTATCAACGTTCTCTTTTACGTAATTGCAATCGGCATACGTTCTATTTTGACATTCTGTATAAAAAATGCAGGTAAGGTTCTAGTTAAATAGGACAATCACCAATTTTAAAATAATAGAGGGGGATGTTTCCCTTTTTCGAGAAAGGGTTAAATCAGTCAAGGCTCAATATCTTTACGTTGGAGTGGTAAGGAAGTTTTGGAACCCAGATCAGGTGGTCACCCTCGTTACTTGACCCAAATTCAAAATGACGAGGTCTATCGCCAATAGCCATGCTTTCAAGTGCGATGTTAATAAACAATCAATCATTCTGCACTGATTTATGATCTGTAAACAAATTCTGGTGGTAGCCAAAAAAAAAATAAATTTCATGGTTCGCCCTGCTTAGAGTGTAATTCAACCTTCAACCTAGAGTGTAATTCAACACCTTCAAAGTGTAACCTTCAATTTGTGTAAACATTTAAACAAAATGGATATATTTTATCGAATTAATATCAATAAATAACTTAGCCTAATGAAAGTATTCTAAATCCCAGTTAGAGATCTTACATCATTTCACTTTCTGTCACCTATTTATAAACTCCTATAACGGCTTTTATAGTTACTTGTTATAAGGGCAATAGAATTTATATCGTCTTCTGTACCAACAAGTTTCATATTATAACTCACTTCCTCTTTTTATAGTAGATTCTCTGTAGTCATAAATGATTATTTATGAAAAGTCCTGTGCCAAGAGCATAATAACTGCATACATTAATATATAATTAACATTAATATTATACATTGAAATCATATTGAGAAGGAAAGGTGCGTGATCACAGATATTCTTAATGTGTTTTCTCACAAGAAAAGTTTCCAGATTACTGTAAAATCCGATGTATAACACACACTTTTAACACAAAAATAGCGTCGAAATTTACAAGCACGCGTTATACGCAGAGTATAAAAACGGCACTTCTAAAAATAAAAATAAAAACACATCAGCATAAAAAATAGACTTCTACATATATCGAAATACTTTTTATTTTAAAGAAATGACACACCTTTATGAACATCAAAAGTTGTAATTCTAAGAGCATATTATTTTTTCAAAAGCCTGGAATAATACCTTGAATAAATAACTTCAAAACATGGAGAGAGAAAAAAGGAGATGCATGCACGGTTACGCGACGAATCTTAAAAATTAAAAAATTGCAAAATGAAAGCATAGGTGCACGTTATACGCCGAATTTTAAGGTAATTAACTTTGCAGATTTATCTTTAAGTTTCTTCTTTATAGTTTTCTAAGAAAACACCAAAGATAGCAAATAATTGCGCCTCGGGATTTTACATCATTCAGCGTCATTTCTCGTCATGTAAATTCCAAAAATCTGTATCTATGTTCTATGCCTTATAAGAATAAAGTTTTTCCATCCTCTTCAATGATCACACATTAGTTATGGCCAAATTGATCTTTAATTTAACAATTATTTAAACATATACACCCGACATCACAAAACGGAACGACACTTAACTAATCTAACGAGTTCTGATCTTCCGCGCAACTCGCTTTGCGCAGCTCACAAAATCCTTCTTCAAATTCCCGAAGGGATTATTTAACAGCCAATCTGGAATGATGATTTAAGGGATTTTTACTCCTTCTCCCAATGGAAAAGCATCCGTCTGAAGACGATGCGCCTGAAAATAGACTACAAAAAAAAAAAACATGGACACAATTTAGAGAGAAATAATTGAAAATTGGTTATGCGCGCAGAGCCCCAGATAATATAACTCCTCGGAGACACATAAATATACATATATTACAGAAAACTACATAATAGAAATAGAAATTTCACAAAAAAAAACCCAAGAGAATACATAGAACGAATACTCTACATGCATATTAATTAACTTTTTCTTTTACTATACTTCTAAAAAGAACCTTTAGTGAATATACATAAAAATGAAGCAAACAAAAACCCTACTCAGAAATTCTAAGTCTGGAAAGTGCATTTGCATTTCCGTGAGCACTACCCCTTCTGTAGGAAGGCCAATGCCCATCTGGTCAATTTGGCACTGTGAGGAGCACTATTGGTAAGATATGTCAAAGGGTCATGATCTGAAATGACCTGGATTTGTGACCCAAAGATCGAAGTGTCAAATTTACGAAGCGCCTCTAACACGCTGAATGCTTCACGCTCGATCGTGGACCACTTCATTTGGGCCAAAGTCAGTTTTTTGCTAAAGAAAGCAATTGGCATTTCCTCCATATGGTCATTGTGTTGAGCTAAACAAGCGCCAATGGCAGTAGCGGAAGCATCTGTGAATAGTAGAAAGGGGCGAGACAAAGCTGGTGTATGCAGAGAAGGCATTTTTACAAGTTCCTCCTTCAGTTTCATGAAAGAATCTTCAGCTGACGACTCCCAAGGAATGTCCTTCGGAATGTTCTTTTTAGTCAAGTTAGTTAAGGGCAATATTAACTGTGAGAAGTTCGGGATATAATCTCGATAATAACTCGTGAGACCCAAGAAACTTCTGACTTCACTTTTTGTAGTAGGTCGACTCAGTTTCCGAATCGTTTCTACCTTTTCAGGGTCAGGAGAATGTTTTCCTGAACCAACTATGTGACCTAAGAACTTGACGGATTTCCTGCGGAAGGCACACTTTTTCAGGTTCACCTTTAGCCCTACTTTTTGCAAAGACTTAAACACCTTGGTGATCTGATCGAGGTGTTCTTCCCAAGTTGTCGAATAGAGAGCAACATCATCGATGTATGAGCGGCAGTATTTCCGATGCAAGAATAGAGCATTGTCCATGGACTTCTGAAAGGTGCTTCCAGCATTTTTCATGCCGAAAGGCATAACCTTCCATTGATAATGCCCTGAATGAGCCACAAATGCTGTCAAAGGCTTGGCCTCATCCTTCATTGGGATTTGCCAATAACCTTTAGTCAAGTCTAATACACTTATGAATCTGGCTTGGCCAATTTCAAAAAGAAGGTCTCTTGCGTTCTGCATTGGATATGCATCAGTAATTGTGACATTTAAAAGTCTATAATCTACACAGAGTCTTACGCTTCCGTCCTTTTTTGAGACGCATACGATAGGGTGAGCCCATTCACACTTTCACTAGGCTCAATCAGTCCTAATTGAAGTAACTCGTTAATTTGTTAATTTACTTCTTCTTGAGGGGCTATCGGTATGCGATAAGGTTTCAGTTTCTCTGGAACGTAATCGGGCATTAAACTCACTGAATGTCCTTTTACCTTAGCAGAGTCTGGAACAGAGCTAAATACGTCTGAGAATTTAGAGAGGAGGTCCGCAAGCTGATGTTTTTGAGAATTTTCTAGACCAGAAGAGCTGTCCATTACATGGTTGTAAATGTCATTGACGTCCAATTCTACTGTATCAGTAGGGACATAGTGAAGTTCACCAAATTCATCGTCTTGGTCAAATATAAGACCTATTTGCTCAATTCTGGCTATGTACGGTCGTAATTTATTGAAGTGGAGTTCCTTTTCACTTCCACCCTCCATTTTTACTCTCGCTGTATGTGGTCTCGGTAGTTCTATGATAGATACGGGACCCATCCATTTTTTTAAAAGCTTGTGAGACGATGATGGGATAAGTACCAAAACTTGGTCACCAACTGCCAAACGTTTTTCTCTAGACCTAAGGTTGTATCTACTTGCATATTCGACTTGTGCTTTTTCAGAGTTTACTCTTGTCAGGTTATGAGCCTGTTTTAATTTTTCAGTTAAGTCTCTCAAATATTCCTCAATGGACTTTGAGCTACCAGTGGGAATTTCCTTGTCACCGGTCCAAACCTCCTTCAATAGTTTCAATGGGCCGTTTGATAGCCGACCGTAAACAAGTTGGTATGGCGAGACGCCTGTTGTGCTATGTGGCACTTCCCGATACGCAAACCTGAGGTACGGAAGGTGAGAATCCCAATTATTTCCGTTTTCCTGAATATTTTTATTCAGCATTTCTTTTAGAGTCCGGTTCCAACGCTCTACAGCCCCCATGCTCTCCGGATGTCCTGGAGTAGCGAATCTTGGAGCTATTCCCAAAACGTCCTTGAAGGTTTCAGTCAATTCAGCAGTGAAATTTGTTCCCTGATCAGTGCAAATAATTTTTGAGAACCCAGTTTGGGTGAATATCCTCATTAAAACTTCACATGTTGTTTTTGCCTTGATATTCCTAACCGGTACGGCCTCTGCCCATCTAGTGCAAATATCAACTGCACAGATAATATACTTATGACCTCTGCGAGAGGATGACTCCAAAGGGCCAATACAGTCGACACTCCATACTTCAAACGGGTTTTCCGGTCGAACTATGGGTGTTATGGGAATTATATCCCGGTAAGTAAGCCCTCTTCTAAGCTGACAGGTCTTGCAGCTTTGACAAAATGACCTTACATCTTGTTTGAGTTTAAGCCAGAAGAAGGAATATTTGATGCGCTGTTTAGTTTTACTCTCGCCTAAATGTCCAGCTAAAGGTATTTCGTGGGCCACTTTCATAACTTCTTCTCTTTTGCAGGTGGGAAGGATAACTTGCTTTACATCTTCACCGCATATTGACTCAGTGTGTATTAAAACTCAATCATCAATTTCGTACGCATCTTGTTTGTTCTTAGCTTGGCTCCAGACTGGTCCCAATGACTCGTCCATTCTTAGAAGTTTAACAAAAGACGATTTCGCCGAATATGTTTCCGATGTCTCGGTCTCTTGCCCTAAGGCTAAAGCAGATAGTTCTTCCTCACTTTCTAATTGTATATCTTTATCCTTGGTGCATTCAAAATCTCTCTGATTTTCAAAATCAAATAACTGAACATTTTCTAAAAGAATCTCATAAGCGGTGGCGCTAATCAACATGTCATTGACGAGTTTCTTAGACACAGCGCACATGATTGGCACCGAGCCATGCTTTCCATCGTCTATTTTCAGGTTAAATAGTTTAAGAGCAGTTATTTCCTTTTCACCAAACGCCGAAATGATTTGGAAAGTTCCCTCACCTACTCCACAATCTTTACCGATCAAGTCTTCGCGTAATACTGATATTTGTGCTCCTGTATCAATTACTGCTTTTATAGACGTTTGTCCACATTTGATATCAACTAACTGAAGATCATCAATTCCATTCCTTGTGTTGATGGGAACGGAGACTGGTATTGAGACTCTAGCAGTTACTACGTCCTTGGTAGATTCTAGTTCAGTTCCCTTAGCAGTAATTATGTTACTTCTGGCATTGTGCGAGGTGGTGTCTTTCTTGTATTTTTCGGGCATTCCCGTGCCAAATGTCCTACATTCTCGCAAATAAAACACTTAGGCTTAAAACCTCTACTTGTTCCCGTGTTTGACTCTACCGGCAATTTAGTTTTCCTAAAAAATGGTGCATCTTTTTTGGTTGCAGATTAGCACCCTTATTATCCGAGACAGACTTGTTATTTGTCAGCCTGTATCTCGCATCGTTCGAGTGGGCTCCCTTTACATTAGCCCTCACGCTTTCGTATTCGTCTAGCTTATCAGCTAGGTCTCCTGGAACAATTGATTTAACCCAGTTGTCAACAAACTGTTCTCTTACGTCACCAGGGATACGTCTTTCAACTGATCTGTAATCATGAGGTTCTTCAACCCTTCAAAATCATTTACACCAAGACCTCCAAGCCACTCTTCAAAATAGCTGGTTAATTCGAAAACAAAATCACACCAAGATTGAGCTGGATTCCGCTGTGTTTTACAAACTTCTGCCGAAAAATTTCAGCACTAAGTTTGAACTGTTTCAGCAATAGACCTTTAATATAATCATAGTCGTCAAATTTTCCTTCTGCTTCACGAGCCATTAATTGATTAATTTCACTTGGCATAAGAGCCAAAACAGCTGACACCCAGTGTCTTTTCTCGATGCTAATCCTATTTGCCTGTCGCTCGAACAAGGTCAAAAAGAAAACTATGTCCCCATCTTTCATTTCAAATTTGGGTACAACTTTCGTTAACTCATAGATGCTAACTTTAGCCTCAGGTGTACTAGTTAACCCCTTAAGCCTTTCATTCTCTAACCGTAATTTTTCTAACTGAAATTCGCGATCAAGCCTTTCCTTCTCTTTCACAAATTCTTGTTGTTTAAGAACCATTTCCTGTTGCTCTCGAAGCTTTCTATCCTCTATTATAATTGTGAGTTGATTTTTGCTAAAGTCCTCATCGTAATCTGGGTGTGTGGTAATTAGTTTACTCAAATCTGAAATTTTCATATTATCCCCCACATTAAGATTCAGCTCCTCCGCCAATAGCCTAAGATCCTCTTTTCGTGCCTTACCTAAATAAGCCATTTTTACTACTTGTTTACCTATCCACTCAATAATAAAATCAAGAAAATGAGAAGAAAAAAACTTTTGTTACAACTATTCCTCACAATATGTAACTAAACTACAACTTCACATTCAAGTTATGTCATGTAATAGTAATGAAATCTTAAGTACCCAAATACAAAATCAACCATCGTTTAGTATAAACATATGCAAGTATTATGTCGTAATTAATTAAATCACAAATAAAATAGAGTAAAATATGACAATCTAAAAAAAATCACAATTCATACTCTATCTCAATCTTAGGTAAAGAAAAATTTATAGAATGAAATTTTATGACATGGGAAACAAAACAAAAAATCAAAATTTCACAAAGTTAGAAAATATTATCTTTCCAAAACAATTTCACAAAACTCTTATTAAAAAGAAATGCCTTGCTTTATAATTCAATAAATCAAAAAAAAAAAGGATCACACAACAACATAAAAAATGATTTATGGTGTAGAGGCTATTATTGATTCACACACATGTGCCATGCATCGCTACAACGGTTTGCATGTTTCATATAACTTCAAAGCATTGCTACTACATTCAGATTACTCGTAATATAGCCTTTGGAATACAATATATTTCAACCAAATATTTCAATTAACACTGTCGCATAAATATTTTTTTTAAAATTTAACTCTAAATATGAATAACTGAAAACGAAACTAACTACAAAATTAATTCGAATCTTATTACTCTCAAAACTCTCGTATGCAAGACCCATTTAACACAAGAATACAGTAAATAAAATAAACAAATGGTTCTTATACTTTTAATACAAGCCGAAACCTGTTGAATACTGTCGTATCCAAACAAGTTTACAATTTAAAATACTGATGTATTTCAACAACCAAACAAAATTAATTGGCTAAAATACTTAACACATGTCGTGCTATTTACTAAATTTGCCGAATACTGGCGTATTCAACGAATTTATTACATAGAATACTGATGTATTCAAACAAACAAAATTTAATTAACTAATATACTTAACACATGTCGTGTTATTTACGAAATTTGCCGAATACTGGTGTATCCCAACAAATTTATCATTTAGAATACTGATGTATTCAAACAAACAAACAAAATTTAATTAACTAATATACTTAACACATGTCGTGTTGTTTATGAACTTTGTCAAATACTGCCATATCCTAACAGGATTACCATTTATACTACTAACTAGCTGTTACCCGCCCGCTTCGCTGGGTATTTCATGATGTTTTATAAATTTTTACTGCTTATATATATGTATAAATTATTGATATCTAAGTCCTAGCATTAAGAATTCGATTGAATTGAAAAATATACTTATACCTGTAACTGTCACCTGTTGATAAAAAAAAAGGGCAGAACTCATCTAATTTGTATTTTCTAAAAATCTCTAAAATTGAAGCATAGAATGATGTTTGCTCTTTCGTAACTCAAAAACCAAGTGGATTCCCGCAAAACCAATTTTCGGTAGATCTCTACTCCGTAAATTGAACATGCAAGCCAAATTTCAAGTCTAAATCTAACAGAAAAAAGCAAAAGTTTTACTATAAATATCCCCGTAATCCCGTTGAGAGCCGTTTTCCAAAATAACCGCTCTTAGCGGATTTCAATTCAACAAAAGAAAAATGCAAACCAAATTTCATTATTATAGACCTTGTAGCTCGAAAAAAGTAATTTTTTTTGTCAATACGTCCCAGTAACCCCCTGCAACCCCCCAGAACTTGATTTGCTTAAAATTTATTCTTAGTGGATCCCTTTTAAACAAAAGAAACATGCTTAACAAATTTCAAGTATATGGGTCTAACAATTAAAAACAGGAATTTTTTTCTGTAACTCCTCTTGACCCCTCGCAAACATCTTTGGGGGTCAATTTTCATTTTACTCTTTGTTAGAGGAACTCTATTTCATGAAAAGAACATGCCTACCAATTTTCAAGCAGGATGATCAAGTAGTTTAAAAATGGAAATATTTATCGATTACGCCTCTTAATCTCCAGAAATTAAACTTGGTAGTTGATATTCGCGAAACCCATTTTGTAGCGGTCCTCTACTTTACGAAAGGAATCTGCTTATCAAATTTCAAGACTGTACGTCTAACAGTTTAAAAATGGGTGTAATTGTCTATAACGCCACTTGAGCCACCGCAACGCCACTTCTGGGTCTGTTTTCACAAAACCCATTTTGTAGGGGAATTGCACTCTATGAAAGGAATCTGCTTAGCAAAATTTGAAGACTGTGTGTCCAATTAATTAAAAATGCAAAAAAATTATCAATAACGCCCCTTGAACCCCCGCAACACCACCTAGGGGTCGATTTTCACAAAACACATTTTGCAGTGTATTTCTATCCTATGAGAGGAATCTGCTAACCAAATTTCAAGACTGTGAGTCTAATAGTTTAAAAAAAGAAATAATTATTTATATCTGCCCTTAACCCCCCGCAACACCCCTTGGGGGTCAATTTTCTCCAAACCCGTTTTGTAGCGGATATTTACTCCATGAAAGAAACATTCCTACCAATATTCAAGCAGGTAGGTCAAATAGTTTAAAAACGAAAATATTTATCTCTTACGCCACTTACTCCACTGCAACGCCACTTAGAGGTCTGTTTTCACAAAATCTTCTTATAGCTGATCTCTACTCTATGAAAGAAATCTCTTTATCAAATATAAAGACTGTGCGTCTAATAGTTTAAAAATGGAAATAATTATCTATAACGCCCCTTAAGTCCCCTGAGCGCCACTTGGGGGCAATTTTCACGAAACCCATTTTTAGCGTATCTCTACCCTATGAGAGGAATCTGCTTACTAAGTTTCAAGACTGTACGTCTAATAACTTAAAAATAGGAATTTATAACGCCCCTTAAACCCCCCGCCCCCGCAACACCCCTTGGGGGTCAATTTTCCCAAAACCCATTTTGTAGCGGATATTTACTCCAGGAAAGAAACTTGCCTACCAATTTTCAAGCAGGTAGGTGAAGTAGTTTAAAAACAGATATATTTATCTATTACACCCCTTAATCCCCCGCAACGCCACTTAGAAGTCTGTTTTCACAAAACCCGTTTTGTAACTGATCATTATTCTACGAAAGGAATCTATATATATATATCAAATTTAAAGACAGTGCGTCAAATAGTTTTAAAATGGAAATAATTATCTATAACGCCCCCTAAGCCCCTGCAACGCCACTTGGGGGTCGCTTTTCAGCAAACTCATTTTGTAGCGGATCTCTACTCTCTGAAAGGAATCCGCTTACCCAATTTCAAGATTGTACATCAAGTAGTTTAAACATGGGAACAATTATTATTAAAGCCCTTAACCCCCCGTAACGCCCCTTGCGTTTCGAATTTCGGAAAATCCTTTTTTAGCTGATGTCTACTCTATGAAAGGAACATGTCTACTAAATTTCAAGTCTGTAGGTTGAATAGTTCTAGAGATTTCGTGATTAGTCAGTCAGTCAGTCAGTGAGTGAGTCGCTTTTCTCCTTTATATATATAGATATGGCAAAACAAAAGTAAGCAATGGCGTGCAAAAAAAATATTTATTTTTTTTACATATTCATTTAGAGAACTCGTACACATAAACACATAAATTAATGTTTCATTTCTCTCTCATCACAATTGAGGAGTCATATTATAGAAATGAGGCTCTTACCTTATTTTTTTTCCCAAAAAAGATTACTTCCGTTTTGTTTCGAGTGCTTTATTTTATTTCACGTTAATTTAATATCCTGGTTAGGATCCTGCCGACTACGCCAGTAAAGTTTTTCCATCCTCTTCAATGATCACACATTAGTTATGGCCAAATTGATCTTTAATTTAACAATTATCTATATATATAAAGGAGAAAAGCGACTCACTGACTGACTGACTGACTGATTGACTGACTGACTGACTGACTAATCACGATATCTCTGGAACTATTCAACCTACATACTTGATATTTGGTAGACATGTTCCTTTCATAGAGTAGACATCAGCTAAGAACGGATTTTCCGAAATACAAAACGCAAGGGGCGTTACGGGGGTTAAGGGGCGTTATAAATAATTGTTTCCATGTTTAAACTACTCAATGTACAGTTTTGAAATTGGGTTAGCAGATTCCTTTCATACAGTAGAGATCCGCTACAAAATGAGTTTGGTGAAAATCGTCCCCCAAGTGGCGTTGCAGGGGCTTAGGGGGCGTTATAGATAATTATTTTCATTTTAAAACTATTTGACGCACTGTCTTTAAATTTGATATATATATAAATAGATTCCTTTCGTAGAATAATGATCAGTTACAAAACGGGTTTTGTGAAAACAGACTTCTAAGTGGCGTTGCGGGGGATTAAGGGGCATAATAGACAAATATATCCGTTTTTAAACTACTTCACCTACCTGCTTGAAAATTGGTAGGTAAGTTTCTTTCATGAAGTAAATATCCGCTACAAAATGGGTTTTTAAAAAATTGACCCCAAGGTGTGTTGCGGGGTTTAAGGGGCGTTATAAATTCCGATTTTTTAGTTATTAGACGTACAGTCTTGAAACTTAGTAAGCAGATTCCTCTCATAGGGTAGAGATACGCTACAAAATGGGTTTCGTGAAAATTGCCCCCAAGTGGCGTTCCGGGACTTAAGGGGCGTTATAGATAATTATTTCCATTTTTAAACTATTAGACGCACAGTCTTTAAATTTGAAAAAAAGATTTCTTTCATAGAGTAGAGATCAGCTATAAGAAGGTTTTGGGAAAACAGACCTCTAAGTGGCGTTGCGGGGGATTAAGTGGCGTAATAGATAAATATTTTCGTTTTTAAACTAATTGACCTACCTGTTTGAAAATTGGTAGGAATGTTTCTTTCATGGAGTACATATCCGTTACAAAACGGGTTTGGGGAAAATTGACCCCCAAGGAGTGTTGCGGGGGGTTAAGGGCAGATATAAGTAATTATTTCTATTTTTAAACTATTAGACGCACAGTCTTGAAATTTGGTGAGCAGATTCCTCTCATAGGATAGAGATACACTAGAAAATGTGTTTTGTGAAAATAGACCCCTAGGTGGCGTTGCGGGGGTTCAAGGGGCATTATTGATATTTTTTTTGCATTTTTAATTTATTGGACGCACAAATTTTGCTAAGCAGATTCCTTTCATAGAGTGCAATTCCCCTACAAAATGGGTTTTGTGAAAACAGACACCGAAGTGGCGTTGCGGGGGCTCAAGTGGCGTTATAGATAATTATCCCCATTTTTAAACTATTAGACGTACAGTCTTGAAATTTGATAAGCAGATTCCTTTCGTAGAGAACCGCTACAAAATGGGTTTTGCGAATATCAACTACCAAGTTTAATTTTGGGAGATTAAGAAGCGTAATCGATAAATATTTCCATTTTTAAACTATTTGATCATCCTGCTTGAAAATTGGTAAGCATGTTCCTTTCATGGAATATAATTCCTCTAACAAAGTGTAAAACGAAAATTGACCCCTAAGGATGGTTGCGAGGGGTCAAGAGGAGTTACAGAAAAATATTCCTGTTTTTAATTGTTAGACCCATATACTTGAAATTTGTAAGCATGTTTCTTTTGTTGAATAGGGATGCACTAAGAATGTATTTTAAGTAAATAAAGTTCTGCGGAGGGGTGCAGGGGTTACTGGGACGTATTGACACAAAAAAAATCCTTTTTTCGAGCTACAAGGACTATAATAATGAAATTTGGTTTGCATTTTTCTTTTGTTGAATTGAAATCCGCTAAGAGAGGTTATTTTGGAAAACGGCTCTCAACACAAACGGGATTACCGGGATATTGATAGTAAAACTTTTGTTTTTTTCTGTTTGATTTAGACTTGAAATTTGGCTTGCATGTTCAATTTACGGAGTAGAGATCCACCGCGAAAATTGGTTTTGCGGGAATCCACTTGGTTTTTGGGTTACGAAAGAGCAAACATCATTCTATACTTCCATTTTAGAGATTTTTAGAAAATACAAATTAGATGAGTTCTGCCCTTTTTATTTATCAAGAGGTGACAGTTACAGGTCTAAATATATTTTTCAATACAATCGAATTCTTAATGCTAGGACTTAGATATCAATAATTTATACACATAAGCAGTAAAAATTTATAAAACATCATGAAATACCCAGCGAAGCGGGCGGGTAACAGCTAGTTTAAATATATACACCCGACATCACAAAACGGAACGACACTTAACTAATCTAACACGTTCTGATCTTCCGCGCAACTCGTTTGCGCAGCTCACAAAATCCTTCTTCAAATTCCCGAAGGGATTATTTAACGGCCAATCTGGAATGATGATTTAAGGGATTCTTACTATAAGCTTTTAAATAATGCTTTCATGTTATTTCTTACTTTACACAAAACGATACAACCCAGAAAAAAATGCATTTAATTAGTATTTCAAAACGTTTGAATAAATGATTTATTTAAGTGCATTATTGAAAGTAGAATTTTGACTAAATACTGAATTTGTTACATTTTTGAAATAATTCACCTTTTCAATATAAAAAGAGACAGAGATTTTAACGACTCGGAGATATAGCCATTGTAAAGCGATGAATCCATAAATTTACTACATCCTGTACAGAAGCGTAGCTACAGGGGGTTGAGGGATATCTGTCTGCGGGAACAGCCTCTAGAGAGCACCCAACATGTTAATTAATGACGAATGAATTTCAAAGTGAAATATTTTTAATTCTATGTTTATTTTTATAAGCATTCTTGTAACTCGATTTTTACCTTTCTGTTATTCAATTATATCTTCAAAATATCATTGTTGCTTTAATTATTTTCATTCTTTTCTTAACTCAATAATTTACCACGAAATCCAGTTTTTCAAGTTCTAAAACTTAAACATTTCCGCTAAAGCATGACGGACTCTCTTATGGCTTCCACTTAGTCAGGAAGGGCTCGCTTTGACTCGGTACTGAAACTCTGATCTGCACCTTGACTCAGCAGTTTGTGTGGGTACGTGAAATTGGAAAAATAAGCTGAATATTATATAAAAATTTGATTATTTAAAACATTTTTTCAAAAGATTATTTACATCCATTTTTAAAAAGATGTATATAACATTAAAAAGTGTTTGTATATATGTGTGTGTTTCCAATTCCACACGGTTAGACTAATTCAATGCAGATGAAGAATTGAGCTTATATATTATCCCAACAGCAGCCTTGTTTCAAACCTTTGTTAAGAGATGGCGATAAATAAGCATATTTACTAGTAAGCTTCGGAATATAATAATTGTACCAACGCCTGTTTGACTTAAAAGGGTCGTTTAAATAATTAACAGTTTTATAGCCTTTAAATAAGTTTTAAGATGTTGCTTATGCTCAGTGTTTACTTAATTAACTATCAATCCTTAACTATGCATATCCTTTTTTTTAATCTTATTAAAATTAACTTGGCAAGAGTTTTTCAAAAGAAAAAAATTTAATTAGTTTCAATACTTAAGACACATCACCCTTAAGATGTCAATCTAGAATAGGTTTTCAATTCTTATTGAAAGTTTTCTTACATAATTTACTTAAACAATGTTGAAAAGGCACAAAATTTCTGAAAGAGAACCTCGTTGAAAATTTATGGAGATCATGTAATATCATAGGTTTTATACATATGTAGTATTTTAAAAAAATATTTTGTGCAAACAAATATGAAGAATATATTGAATTTGAAACCATGTTGATAAATGTTGTAGAGCAGGGGTCGGTAAACTGAGGCTCGCAAGCCACATGCGACTCTTTTCACAAGTGGCTGCGGCCCTTCTGCTTCTATGCATTATTTAAAAAATAATTGTCTGCTTCAAAGTTCCTTCCTTTTCACTTTTCCTGTATGATTATGCACTGAAAAAAATATGCCTGTATTTCCATGTACGTTTAAAAATTTAACTGGCTTAAGATGTTTAAAACCAAAGTAATCATCTTAAATATTAGAATTAGTTCTAAATCACAGGAAAATTCAATACTTATTGGTAAAAATGTCCCCATGAGAGACACTTCACAAAGTGATTTCCAGTAACGTTTATTTGTTTTCATACATGAGTTCGGGGGCGCTCATGAATGCATAAGAGATACACTTAAACCCCCAACAGAAGTGACAAAAACACATTCCAAATTTATGACATGCTTAACAGTTAATAAAAAGAGTGTTTAAATTATTTATCTATGCAAAAAGAACCAAAGTTAATTTTAATTATTTGTGTTAACATAAAATTCAAGAAAAAAGGTACTTATATATATATACATATATTAAAATTTGCTGCTTAGTTCTCAACATTATGATACTTTGGCAATGGTTACAGAAATAAAAAATATCTTAGATAGTTCTTAGTTTTTGAAGGAATGGAAAATGTTGCTGTTTGTAAAACTTTATTTAAATATAAATAAATATTAATTTGAGCAAGGCACTCTTGATTGCGACTTCTACCCCCTCCTCCTTCCTGAGTACGCGTACACATATACCAAGGATGTCGAACCAATGGCACGCGACACAATATTTTGGGCTCGCCCGGAAACGCTAAAGTTCCTGATGGGACTTCATTTGGTAAACTGAACTTGTCCCAATTCGATTGGCTGGAAATTGAAGAATTTTAAATGCAATTGATTGATTTCCAGTCTAGTTCAAAAGTTTAAATTGATTGACATAAAAAGATTAACAAGCAATATAAGTAAAAATGCAAGCAACAGAATTTTGGAAAAACATGGAATTCCATTCCACACACATTTAACTGTTTGAAGAAGCTGACTCATATATATGCTACTTTAACCCTATTTTCATCTAACTATACCTGCGAGTCATTATTTTCAGAGATGAATATATAAAACATTAAAGACTCGCTTAGAAACCGTTTGGTAGATGACTCCAACTCAGCGTGCATTCTGCTAAAAGTAACATCTTACAATCCTAATGTATTTGCCATCTAATCTGCAACATCATAAGTCACACTAATGTTACTTTAATTAGAATTACACACATAACAAAAACATTTAATACTTAACAATGCAAAATGTATTTTTTCTTAGTAAATAGTTTTGAGTTGTTGGTATTTAGTTTTATTATTTTCCCAATAACCACAAGTCCAAATTGTTTGGTGGCACGTCTGTACATCATTAAACATTTCTGTAGAAAAAATGGCACGTTGATCCAGGAAGGTTCACCACCCCTAACATATACTATATGGCTCTTGGATATTTTATTTTTTTTTCACATACTAGTTCATTTTTCTACCTCGAAAGTTTGCAGACTTGCTTAAGAGCACACGATCAAAAAGAAAAAATGTCTTTTTTTTTTACTTCAGCTATGAAAGAAAAGTAGAAATCATACTGACTTAATTCATTGCATTATAAATTTTTAACAAAACTGTAAGAAATATGAGAAATTTGGAAACATTTTACTTCGTTTTAGTATGTAATTTCATACTATTTAAATTTATTTTCATTCGAATATAAACTTTTATTTTTCTATTTATTTTTTAATATGTATTTTAAACAGGATTCATTTTCCTATATTTAAAGTATTTAACTTACATAAGAACTTATACAGAAATAAAGATTAACAACTTATTAAATGAGAAATTTGTTGTATTCTCAGTAAACTTTAATTACCAGAAAATCTACGTTTAATAAAAACGTTAGGCACGAAGAACAGTTTCATGTAAATGATAAATAAATGTATTCTGCCCATAAAGGCATTATGAATACATTGATCATTTTGAAAAATAGCTTTTGTTAGAAGTTCAAAATGTCTAGTTTCATATGCACTTTAAATAATAATGTTGTAAATCATAAGCTGAAACTTACGTCGAAAACAGAACATAAAGATATTAATATAACTGACAAAAATAAAAATATTTTCAAGTTTTTGCATTGCAAGAAAATGTTATTATACACAAGAAGAAAAATATTTTAACTCAATGCAAAACATAACTGTTAAGAAACATAAATTTTGGCACTTTAATCCAATGATAAATTTTATTAATCAGATGTATTTAAAAACCTGTAAGAATTAATAAGTGGTAAGAACTGAAATCTACAGATTGAAAGTAAATATTTTTTTTTAATTTCCTCTCATTCTTAAGTAGCTTTTTTCTAGAAACAGTGGTTATTCTAAATGTACTAGAAATTTTATTGTATTACCACTATTTTTTTTCAATAGAGAGCTTTGAAAATATAATGTACCTTAACTTTTGGAGGCCAATATATTATGTGGTCATATATTTCCTAAAACAGGGGTGGCGAACCTTTATGGACCATTTTTTCTAAGGAAATGTTTGAAAAGGTCTAGACGTGCCGTCAAATAATTTTGACTTGTGAATATTGGGAAAATAATAAAACTGAATCCTAACAAATCAAAACTCTTTATTTTGCTACGAAAAAATAAATATTGCACTGTATAGTAGTAAATGTTTTAATTATACGTGTAATTCAAATGAAAATAACTTTTGTGTTACTCCTGTTTTTGCAGATTAGATGAGATAAATAACTTATATTAAGGATTGTAAGATGTCACTTTTAGCAAAACGCATATTGAATTGGAGTCATCTGTCAAGAGGGAATTTTTAATATTATTCATTTCTGAAAATAATGACTCGTAGACATATGTTCAAAAAAATATGGTTAAATTATCATAAGTCAGCTTCTTCAAACAGTTAAATGTGTCTGGAATCAGTTTTACAAACGATTTTATGCATACAACTGCTCCATAACATAAAACACACACCACTTTTTCGCTTCTAATTAAGCCATATTTTTCTGTACACCAAGTTTGAAATTTTTTTTACGCTTGCTATCTTGCAGTTATAGTTTTTTCTTTTCTTTTTGCTGAACTAGTCATGTCAAACAACAATTAAAAATCGTAAATATAACAAATAAACTTTAGAATATAGTTGTATCAACGAAATTTACTATGCTCTGCGTAGACAAACTTCGTATTATTAGCAATTGCTGTCCACGACGTAACTAAGGCAAGGCAATAACAAACGAGTGTACTCCCCGCCGCACCACGATCAATCACTCATGTTTGATCGTCATGCTTCATCGTAAACTTTGTGATTTTGAACTAAAATGCAAACCGTTTTGATCGGTCGTGTGCCATTTGTTTGCCATCCCTGCCTTAAAATCTCATTACTAACTAACACAGTAAATAATATATTTTCACTAAGATTAATATTTCTAAAAGGGTTTTAAAAAATATTCCTTCTCAAAAAAATATAACATCAGAGAGTTTACTTTTAAAAACTAAAAAAAAAAAAAAGGTCAAGATTAATTTATATTTATACTTCTGTTGAAAAAGTAAAATTAGTTTGCGTGTAAAACTTCGAGTTGATTTTTAAATGTCACTGAAAGATGTTCTGTTTATGATAAAGTGGATCTCAATTCCATTTACGAAGTCATTATAAAAAAAAGATTTGTGTCGATCTAATTAACACAGCTAAATTTAACGAGAAAGGGATGCAGTTAAAATATTCTCTGTCTGCTTTGAAGTAATTAAGAGTCCCTTTAAAATATTCGATTCTTTGGAAAGTTCGAGTTGGGTTTTGGTAAGGGGTATAAGGACAGTTTTAAATATATCGGAAAGACTAAAAACAATGACATGTGTACACATTCTAAAAATAGGCTTATTCCTAAAAACGTTTGGTTACGATACATTAATTGCTGTCAGTTTTAAACTCCTTGAATAAGAAAACTAAAAAAATGGCCTTTAAGGCACTCAGTGGCCTTCCGTTACTGGAAAGGCAAAAATGCCACGCGAGTGGCAAAAAAGATATGCACTGTTCATGCAAAAGTTCTGTAACTGAAAGAACTAAGCGGAAATATACACTCAAGAGCCAAAACATTATGATCACCCCTACATTTTGCAATGAACTCACCTGGATGACGCGGAAGGCCCGTGATCAGGTGGAAGTGGTATTTAACTGCTGCTGGAGAGTCTGAAGAATCATTCTTTCACTTACTTCTGTGTGTGATGGGAAAGGCTGCGTATTTAAGCGACTTTGATAGAGGGCAGATTGTAATGGCTCGAAGGCTCGGAACAAGTATTTCCGAAACTGCACGACTCGTGGGTTGTTCGCGATCTACAGTTGTTAGTACTTATGCAAAGTGGATGAATGATGGTGAAACCAGCAGTAGACGACATAGTGTTGGACGTCCAGAAGCTATCAAAGAGAAAGGTCGTCGGAGACTGTCTCGCATGATGAAGCAAAACCGGAGGCAGACAGTGGCTCAGCTGACAGCCCAATACAATGCAGGGCCAAGTAGAATAGTATCGGAACACACTGTTCAGGGGACACTGTTGGATATGGGGCTACGCAGCAAACGTCCCACTCGTGTGCCTTTGCTGACCAAGCGTCATCGCCAACTGCGCCCGTGCTGGGCCCGGGAACATCGCGACTGGTCCATGGATCAGTGGGAGAGAGTTGCCTGGTCAGATGAATCTTGGTTTGTCATTCATCAAGCTGATGGCCGTGTCAGGATACGCCGTCTTCCAGGCGAACAGTTGCTCCCTCAATGTACAGTAGGTCATACACAGGCCGGTGGTGACGGTATTATGCTTTGGGGGACGTCGTCTTGGGCGTCTCTGGGACCCGTGGTTGTGGTAGAGCAGACCATGAATGCTACAGGGTATCTGAACATCATTGCGGACCAGTTGCACCCTTACATGGCCTCTGTTTTTCCAGCTGGAAATGGAATGTTCCAACAGGACAACGGTCCGTGTCACAAGGCTAAAATTGTGATGGAGTGGTTCCAGGAACATGATTCTGAATTCCAGTTAATGTCCTGGCTGCCTAACTCACCGGATCTCAATCCTATAGAACACATTTGGGATGTCGTGGGTCGGCAGCTCAGAGTTCAAAGACCACCAATTCGCAATTTCTCGGATTTGCGTGACCGTTGCTTAAACATCTGGTACAATCTGTCTCCGGCCATCTACCAAGGACTTGTGGCATCCATGCCAAGGCGGGTTGAAGCTGTGTTGCGCGCCAAAGGTGGGCCAACTCGTTATTGGCAGGTGGTCATCATATTTTGGCTCTTGAGTGTAGTTTACTAGGTTTAAAATTAAAGCTGTTGATTCTAACCTTGAATATGAAGAACGCTAAGGTAGGCTCTTACCACAGATGAAGATCAGATAAAAACACTGTTGGAGAATAGTGTTAAAAATTGCGATACTATCTTCAAAGCTTTGGCATATGAAACTTACTAGTTGCTATCCGGAAGAAAAATAGTTACGAGTTTATTCTGATAGCTCCAGATTGGGTGACTCTATTAACGCCGATGCAGATGTTTACTGAGAGTTGTTTTCTTTACATACACCCAACGGTCCTTTTAAAACTGCCCTTGACGATGAAATAGCTTCCATTCACCTAGCCCTTTTATAACTACAGACTCATTTAGAACATTTTTCAAAAATAGCATTTTTATCATACTCCAAAGCCGCTCTTTAAGCTATTGTCGCACAAAGGGATTCCCATTCCTCGATTACTGTTTCGATCTTCTTAACTGGCTTGCCGCAAACGGCAAAGAGGTTGTACTTCAATGAACCCCTACCCATTGTAGAATTCAGGGTAATCAGACTGCCGATTATTTGGCTAAAAAAGGAGCCTCAACCCTCCAAAGATCACATTCCAGTCTCCCTTACAACTCCATCAGTTCAATTGTTAGTAAGGTTTTTAGATCCTACTTTTTCCAGGAATTCACTTTGTGACGGATGTGTACGGTTTTCACTAACCTCCTCAATAATTCTTTAAAGTTTTATTTATTTCAACCAATCTCCACCGGGAGCCAAAGCGTGATTTATGCAAATGAGAAATATTATATAAGTTCGGGTTTCGCGAGTTAAAAAGTAGTAAATTGAAGAGTTAGATTTTTGAAGTCAAATGAATTGAAGCATCGGTAGATCAGCACGCAGTTGTTGACAGTATTAGTTATCAGTTACGCGACGAGCTAAGCCGAAGAGCTGAAGATTGAAATTGGAAAGTCGAGTGTGGATTCTTAGCCATTATCCGATCCAGCCAGTAAATAAATTCTTCTCCACAATGGACCTGCCAAAGTTACAAGGATAAGGTTAGTGGTTTAGAAATTAGTAAATACGTGTACATGTTTTAGCTGTAATTGTACGTGTTGATCTTTCGTGGATTCAGTCCCGATTCCGTAGTTCCGCTAGTAGTAACTCCTTCTCATACTCCACTGTGTTTTATTGTTCTTAAATTTGAATCGGGTGTGTGTAACCTTCCTTTATTAATAGGTATCAATAAATATAGTGATTTGTAACTATGTCTCTTGAATTCTCTAGTCCGCCAACACGTCCAGAAACCTTTAAAGTTAGACGGGGAGATGATAATCTTAGGGGAGGTTATATTTCATGACAACTTCAAGAAATAAAAAATAAACCAAGACTTCAACGTATTTATGAAGTACCCGAATGGCCAAGAAAGAAATATGTTGCGATGTTCCGCCTTTCTAGTCATGACTGTCTCCGCAAGCACTTCATCATACCAATGTCGTATCAAATTTTGTCTGCTCTCAATGAAATCTAAGAGAGGATATATGGATTTCTAGCACCTTCGCAAGTGTCATGCTCCTCCTCGTATTTCGATTTGGACGCGATATTGTGTACTTTGAGTTTATAGATTTGCTGGCGTCATTTTTTCCTTGTGTTATGTTTGCTATGATGCTCAGTTGTCGTGTTACTTGCCATTTTAAATTAAAAAATTATCAAAATTCAACATCCACGAGCATTTTGTGAAGTTTTGTTACACAACTCGTTTTGATATATTAGTCCCCTTGATTTAATACAGAAAAATCTGATGACTCACACACACATTTCCATTTGCGACTCACTCAATAAGCACAACGAGGAGACACCATTTTTGAAGCTAGTAGGAAAGGGGTTTGAAAAATAGATAATTTATGGTAATGTTGAACAAAAAAGTCTTAGTATAAATGGAATGAGCCACCTAATAGCCACTGCAAAAGTTAGTCTTCATCTGTGTGAAGAAGATCATGCTCTGTGTCTGGAGGGATTGGAAAGAAATCCTCCATTATGAGCTTTTACCAAACAACGACATGATAATCTCAGAGACGTATTGTTCCCATTTAAACAGAAATTAGACTGAAATTGAACAAAAATATTCAAAATGGTGAATCATAAGGTCACCGTATTTCATCAGAATACAAGTGTCTTTGATACAGAATATGTTGCAGCTCAGTTGGAATGTTCTGCCTCCTCCTCCATATTCACTAGACCTTGCACTTTCTAATTTCAACCTATTTCTATCATAAAAAAATTCCCTTGATGTGGGAGAAACTTTAACTCTTTGTTCGAAATTTTTTAAAAAAAATACGTAGAAAAGGTTTTCACTAAAAAACCTGAGAGATTCTGGGACAATGGAATTCTCAAGTTACCTGAAATATAGAGAAAGGTTGTAGAACAAAGAATAACACCTATATAGTTTAATAAATGTATACTAAAGCTTAAATCTGTGCTTTCTCTAAAGCTTTCTGTGTGTTTAAAATTTTCCTTCAAAATCGATACGAACTTTTCTAACGAGCCAATAATTATTAGTAAAGCAGCCTATTTATTCAGTTACATGAACATCTATAAAATGTACATTTTAATAATTTTTGCATTAATTATTTATAAATAAAGAACATGTATATTCATTTATTTTCTTAACAGTCAACCTTACAAACTTTGTGCAAAATATTCTAACATCTATTGCAAAAAAAAAAAAAAAAAAAAAAAAAAAATGATTTAATTTAACAGTGTGACAACGGACCAAAAAATTTGAAAATAATTTAACTTAAGGAAAATTTTTTTATTAAATTCCATCTCTGCTTTCTCAATAGCATAAAGTAGTTCGCCAGAAAAGATTGAAATTCTGTTTATTTTACATGCTTATTCATAATTAATCTTTAAATCTTCGAATATTCAAGATTATTTGAACTCATTTTTGTGTGTGTGAGGAAAGAGTTTGAGAATTTTATTCACATGATTTTTTTAATTGCGCCAAAATAAGCTTCCATTACATTGATAAAAGCTTTGAAATCAGTTCTAATGATTCTGAATTTTAAAAGTTCTTTGAAAAACTGAGTATATTAAAAACATCAGCCCAGTTAATGACAATGATTATATTATACTAGCTGTTACCCGCCCGCTTCGCTGGGTATTTCATGATGTTTTATAAATTTTTACTGCTTATATATATGTATAAATTATTGATATCTAAGTCCTAGCATTAAGAATTCGATTGAATTGAAAAATATACTTATACCTGTAACTGTCACCTGTTGATAAAAAAAAAAGGGCAGAACTCATCTAATTAGTATTTTCTAAAAATCTCTAAAATTGAAGCATAGAATGATGTTTGCTCTTTCGTAACTCAAAAACCAAGTGGATTCCCGCAAAACCAATTTTCGGTGGATCTCTACTCCGTAAATTGAACATGCAAGCCAAATTTCAAGTCTAAATCTAACAGAAAAAAGCAAAAGTTTTACTATAAATATCCCCGTAATCCCGTTGAGAGCCGTTTCCAAAATAACCGCTCTTAGCGGATTTCAATTCAACAAAAGAAAAATGCAAACCAAATTTCATTATTATAGTCCTTGTAGCTCGAAAAAAGTAATTTTTTTTTGTCAATACGTCCCAGTAACCCCCTGCAACCCCCCAGAACTTAATTTGCTTAAAATTTATTCTTAGTGGATCCCTATTCAACAAAAGAAACATGCTTAACAAATTTCAAGTATATGGGTCTAACAATTAAAAACAGGAATTTTTTTCTGTAACTCCTCTTGACCCCTCGCAAACATCTTTGGGGTCAATTTTCATTTTACTCTTTGTTAGAGGAACTCTACTTCATGAAAGGAACATGCCTACCAATTTTCAAGCAGGATGATCAAGTAGTTTAAAAATGGAAATATTTATCGATTACGCCTCTTAATCTCCCGAAATTAAACTTGGTAGTTGATATTCGCGAAACCCATTTTGTAGCGGTTCTCTACTTTACGAAAGGAATCTGCTTATCAAATTTCAAGACTGTACGTCTAACAGTTTAAAAATGGGGATAATTGTCTATAACGACACTTGAGCCACCGCAACGCCACTTCTGGGTCTGTTTTCACAAAACCCATTTTGTAGGGGAATTGCACTCTATGAAAGGAATCTGCTTAGCAAAATTTGAAGACTGTGCGTCCAATTAATTAAAAATGCAAAAAAATTATCAATAACGCCCCTTGAGCCCCCGCAACACCACCTAAGGGTCGATTTTCACAAAACACATTTTGCAGTGTATTTCTATCCTATGAGAGGAATCTGGTAACGAAATTTCAAGACTGTGAGTCTAATAGTTTAAAAAAAGAAATAATTATTTATATCTGCCCTTAACCCCCCGCAACACCCCTTGGGGGTCAATTTTCTCCAAACCCGTTTTGTAGCGGATATTTACTCCATGAAAGAAACATTCCTACCAATATTCAAGCAGGTAGGTCAAATAGTTTAAAAACGAAAATATTTATCTCTTACGCCACTTATTCCACTGCAACGCCACTTAGAGGTCTGTTATCACAAAACCTTCTTATAGCTGATCTCTACTCTATGAAATAAATCTCTTTATCAAATATAAAGACTGCGCGTCGAATAGTTTAAAAATGGAAATAATTATCTATAACTCCCCTTAAGTCCCCTCAACGCCACTTGGGGGCAATTTTCACGAAACCCATTTTTAGCGTATCTCTACCCTATGAGAGGAATCTGCTTACTAAGTTTCAAGACTGTACGTCTAATAACTTAAAAATAGGAATTTATAACGCCCCTTAAACCCCCCGCCCTTGCAACACCCCTTGGGGGTCAATTTTCCCAAAACCCATTTTGTAGCGGATATTTACTCCAGGAAAGAAACTTACCTACAAATTTTCAAGCAGGTAGCTGAAGTAGTTTAAAAACGGATATATTTATCTATTATGCCCCTTAATCCCCCGCAACGCCACTTAGAAGTCTGTTTTCACAAAACCCGTTTTGTAACTGATCATTATTCTACGAAAGGAATCTATACACACCCAATTTAAAGACAGTGCGTCAAATAGTTTAAAAATGGAAATAATTATCTATAACGCCCCCTAAGCCCCTGCAACGCCACTTGGGGGTCGATTTTCAGCAAACTCATTTTGTAGCGGATCTCTACTCTCTGAAAGGAATCCGCTTACCCAATTTCAAGATTGTACATGAAGTAGTTTAAACATGGAAACAATTATTATTAAAGCCCTTAACCCCCCTTGCGTTTCGAATTTCGGAAAATCCTTTCTTAGCTGATGTCTACTCTATCAAAGGAACATGTCTACCAAATTTCAAGTCTGTAGGTTGAATAGTTCCAGAGATTTCGTGATTAGTCAGTCAGTCAGTCAGTGAGTGAGTCGCTTTTCTCCTTTATATATATAGATATATTGTGAATGTATGCTTGTTATGATCGAGTCTGTATAGTTTTCTGTAGAAATCTGCTTAGGAATCTTCGGTTAGCTTACATGATAAATTTCATTAATATTACTTTGTTTGAATCATAATAACTACTAATGTAACTTGCTAATAATGTGTTTGATTTCTAGTTAAAATAATTATTATTAACTCGAAAAAATCTACACACACTTCAACTTTTGACAACACGTTACATTTCTTTAAAAATATTACGGATAAAAAATTCAGACAGAAAAAAATATATTGTCTTGATGTATATCATTATAATATTGTTTTAATGGATTTTTTGGCAGAATTTATGACCTGAGGAACAATAACCAGTTTTTTTTTAAATTTGTCAAATCATTTTCTGAGATAATTAAGTATTTTTCATAGTGGTTACATATTTATTATACACTGGTGTGCAAAAATTAAGGACGAGACGGTTTTTTTCAATATAACTTTGTACAAAAGCATTCCAAATCAACACATTTAATACCGTAAGATCCCCAATACGTAAGAACATGAGTAATGTAAGCGACACTTACTAAAAGAGAAATCAGAGGGATAAAAAGAAGCTTTATTGAAAAAGTAGCATCGAGCGCAATGCGACTGAAGGCCGAAACATCCCTGTGATGGGTGTCCAGCAAGAAATATCCGGTCTTTAGTAGGGGATATGATCTCTCCTGACTGCTAGGCAGGTTTCACAGCGTCTGCCCATGCTGAGAATGAGGGTGTCAATGAGTTGTTGAGGCATTGCTGCCCATTCGTCTTGCAGCACCAATCGAAGCTCCGGAATCGTTACTGTTGGTAAGGTACGAGCTGCCAAGCGTCTGCCTAGAAAATCCCATACATGCTCGATGGGATTGAGATCCGGAGATCGTGCCGGCCAATCCATACGTTCAATATCCTCACTCTCTAAGAGCTGTTCGGCAGCTACTGTGCGATGACATGGTGCATTGTCGTCCATGAAAAGGAACTGCGGACCCATAGCGCCTCTAAAAAGACGCACATATGGAAGAAGAATCTCGTTACAATAACGGGTCCCGTTGACTGAACCTGCGTCGAAGATGTGAAGGTCTGTACGACTACCAAGCATGATGCCTCCCCAAACGAGAACACCGCCACCTCCATACCTGTCCCTTTCAATGATGTTCGAGGGATGATTGCGACTTCCCCGCTCTCTCCAGATGAGTATGCAATGAGAATCGCTACTCAGACTGAATCTGCTCTCATCTGTAAAGAGTACTCGTCCCCATTCATTGTCTCTCCAATTCCGGTATTCCCGGCACCACAGAGAACGCCTTCTCCGATGGGCAGGCGTTAGAGGTACACACCGTACAGGGCGTCGTGCAAACAGACCACCACCGTGCAGTCTTCTGGCCACGACAAAACGCGATATCGGTCGTCCAGTTGCCTGTGTCGTGTGTCTAGCGATTTCTCCCGCTGTCTGCCGCCTGTTTCTTCTGGCCTGTAAGGCAATATACCGGTCATCTGCGGGTGTGGTTCCTCGTGGACGACCACTATTGAACCCCCGGATAGCTGTTCCTGTAGTTTGAAATTGTCTCCAAAGTCGTGAAACGATGCTGTGAGCAATTCCGAACTCTGCAGCCACAGTTGTCACACTGCGACCTTCCTCCAACTTCCCAATGATTCGACCTCGGGTAAAAGCATCCAGATGTCGTCTAACAGATTGATTATTCGCCATTTCTCGCTGAGGCAGCAACTCGGTGTGATTTTAACTGCTATACGGTGTGCAATCTCTTTGCCAGAAATACTAATCATACACCGACAACATGCTTTACTACTCAGACACTCCCCCATTACGTCTACCTGCATATCTGCGCATGTGCTACCGTACATCAACTCCCTTAATCTCCTGATTGGTCTTTCAGTCCGCTCTGCCTCTTCGTTCAGCTGATATGCTAATTTTTCGACTTCGTCCTTAATTTTACACACCAGTGTATTGTAAAAGCTGTACTCCATAACAAAAAAGAAATGCACCAAGAAGTAACTATCGAAAAATGGGTGGAAAATCAGTAATTGCAATGAATATATACTGAAAATTAAAGCGCTAATAATACATATTATAGGAATTGAATGTTTTATTCAGAATATACAGCTACAAGAGCAACAAAAAATTCAGTAATATGTTAGCTCACTTCTGTCTCTGATGGAAGCTGTTATCCGGCTGAGTATTAATTCAAAGAGCTGGAGAATGCCCTACAGTATAATTGCTTCTCAAACACTTCCAGTTGACAAGTTATATCAGTGCTATCCAGGAACGGATCGAAAGTGCCTACCCCACAGAGCTGAAACGTGCACCATCAGGGAGAGATCTGGCTATCTCGCTGGTTATCGGAGTATTGGAAAAGCACAAAGACAAGCTTCAAAAGGCGTTTTGTGCGCTACTGGGCATTATACAGTTGAAATGTAATCTCAAGAGTCCGTGAAAGAAAG